>JAUOBV010113001.1:0-21405 GCA_032360425.1 Rubia occidens | reverse complement strand
GATATTAGAGTCTATATACTAATTGAAATTTATGGTCAAACATGATCTGAGAAAGTTGACCAAAAAATAGGCCAAAAATAGTGGGACGGAGGGAGTATATAATAAAAGAGAGATTGTCCAAAATGATACCCACTTTTAATCAAATTCACAGTTTGGTACCCAAATTTTGAATATCATTTAAAGGTCTTACTTTTCATTTATGTCTAAAAATGGTACATTTCAACAAAACATGGGTACCAATTTGGATCAAAATTGTGCCACAATGGTATCCACTTTTAACTAAAACGAACCTCTTTGGGACATTAATGAAAAGTGGATACCTTTTCAGAATAATTTTAAAATTCGGGTACCAAACTATAATTTTACTTAAAAGCGGGTATCATTCTAGACATTTTCTCTATAATAAAGAGAAAAGTTCTTATATAACCCTGTATAATTCACATAAGTGCCAGTAAAACCTTTCGAGAATTAAAGTGTCAATATAACCCTAGAATGTAAGTGAAAGTGAAAAAAACACCAACTTCAACAAATTTAGGCCAGAATTCAGTGAAAGGTCATTTTACTCCTCTAAAAAAATTAAAATTGAAATTACTATTACATTCCCTAAACCCTAATATGTTTCTTCATCTTCTTCTTTTTTCCTTCTCATGAATCCTCCCTGCAACGACTCCGTATCAACTCATTCCTCACATCCTCCTGCTCCTGTGTCCTATCGCCCTGCACCGATAGCTGTTTCGCCATTTTTCACCTCCGGACCTAGGCCCTCTAGAGTCTCAACGCCGGTGCACATCCCTGTCGCACATCGGGTGGTTACCATCTCTGTCGTAGTAGCAATATGTGGCGCCCATATCCAGCGAATAGAATTCGGCTTTTTTTTGGAGATTTTTGTGGTGATGGGCCGGGTGGGTGGACGATGGTGGTGATAGGGGAGAGGTTTGTGGTGGCAGAGCTAGGGGTTGGGATGGGTGGAATTTGGTGGTGAGTGGGGCTGGTGATGGACTGGAATCCAATACGGAGGCGCCGGATTCATCATCAGCTCATTATAACCCTATTCCCGAGCGGAACACTTGGTTTCTTCTGACTCATCCTCAGAGAAATGCCTATCGTCATCAAAGTTTGAACTTTAAGATTTGTTGTTAAAATTAACAACTTGGGAAGAAGTGGGGGAGGAAGACAAGGACGACACTGTATAAATGAAATCCCCGTCGATGAATTTCTTGAGGGCTTCTCCGACGTAGTTCAAGCCAACAAAATAGTGGATGTGAGAAGTAGCAAGAGAGAAGACGGAGCTAGGAGTAGGAGTGGGTGAGCTATGGTGGTGGGCAGAGCTGGGGGTGGTGATAGGTTGGGGTGTGGAGGGTTTAGTATTTGGTGTTGGCAGCACAGACAGCCGATATTGGCGCGGCGGTGGCCAGTGGCCCAAGTACTAAGGGCAAAAATATCATAACACTTCTAGGTTAGGCCAAAGGTCATTTTGGTCATTTTATATACTGTCATTGCCGTGTGCATCAAGGTCAACTCTGGAATGTCCACTAGAGGGTTATATTGGGAATTTTATTAACTAGTTAGGTTTGTTTGTTTACTTTCAATTATTTGAGAATTATATTGGCACTTTCACAATTATATAAAGTTATATTGGTACATTTCCCTATAAATTTATCCATAATCCACATATCTTATCCATAATATTTTTATGTAAATATATTTTTATTTTTAATATAAAAATTATTATATTAAAGCCGATTTTACATATATTTTTTAAAAACATTATTATATATTTGGGAGATTCCTTTATTTTGTTTTGATTGCCTTAGATGTTTGATCAGGAGTGTGGATGAATCATTTTGCATGCGTTTCATTTGATGTTTCATTGTGTTTGGTTCTGATGGTAGTCTAGGGTCGAGACCATTGTGGCTACAATATGGCTAAACAGTGATAACCACTTTTCCATGGTGTTCCCTTCTCGTTTCCTCACAGGCCTTTGCTTAGCATTTTAATATAGTTTAGTGCCTTTGTGTATTTCTCTTTTAGCCACTGATGCCTTAGATTAGAATTGTAATATTTAGCTAGTGCCTCAGTGTATATGGGTTTATCCAAAATCATATATTGTAGTCGCACATCGTGCAAAATTGAGTTTAATAGAAAAGAGATGGAACCCTATAAACCATCGTTCTAGCAACAATTTGATTATTTTTTAAAGTATTTTTTTGAAGTGGAGTGAGTACAATGAGTTTGAAATGGTAGGGATACCCAAGGGGGTGATGGGGTGGGGTGAATTTTGTATAATACCTAATGGGGCGGGATGGATTTTAATGTTGTACCCATTATTGGTGATGGGGCAGACATTAGTATGAAATTCTTTTAGGTGGCCATGGGTATGCAGGTACCATAATTCATACCCATCTCGCCCCATTTTCATCCCTAGACTTGAAAGTAGGTAGGGAGAATCAAGTGGGTGATGGGGCGGGTGGATTTCACATAATACTCGATGGGGTTGAGTGGATTTTAATGATGTACCTGCCATGGGTGATGAGGCTGGTATATGTATGAAAATTTTAGCTTGGCATGAGTATAGAGGTACTATAATCCGCATACACCCCTCCTTATTGCCATCCCTACTTCTGTCCCATTTGAACCTTCACTGCACATTTTGACTTTAATTTTGAGTTAGACTTGTGCGGTTATATAACTTAATGGTATATAGACCATTAGTTTGTGTTTCATGGAACTATTGGGTGTTTTATGTATTTTCAGTATAAACATAATTAAAATCTAGAATAAAACTAATTTTTGCCCGAGAAAATTATCATGCTTCACTTGTCCTGTACTTTTTTATTTGTTTATTTTAGATTTGAAGAAGTAAAAGTATAGTTTATTACTTTACCTTCATACATTATATCTAGCAGCATCTTATCTTTTTTACTTTAACATGCACTTTGTTTATATTTTATTGTTTTCGTTCCAAATTATTATTCATTTCTATTTTATTATTTTTAGAGGAGATAATAGTTTTAATGATGAAAAGGAAATAACTTTCAGTTCCACTAAAGAATTACCTACAACAAGTAACTATGTTGTTCTATTAAATGATGATGAGAGCCCATATGATACTGCTTCTCAAGATCCTTCCCGTTTGCCTATATCCAATCGACATATCTTAGATGTTTGGAAGAATTTCAAGAGAAATAGAGTTGGTATGAAAAAAAAGTTGAATGCAATTATTGTTTAAAGCACCTTAGTGGTGGGCCAAAATCAGGATCCACCCACTTAAGAGAGCACACCTAAATTTGTCCAAATAGGAGATCACTAGTAGAGAGAGCTCTACTAAAGGCGGTATTAGAAGGTGGCTCCATCAGAACCGCCTTTATTTGAGGTCTGGAAGGGTTTTTGAATTTGGAAATCTCTCTGATATCATTGTAAAGGCAGTTTGATTTAAATAAAGATGGTTCTGCCTTTAAAACCGCCTTTAATGAAGGTTCGGAAGCATTTCAAGTTTGGAAATGTCATTCCCGAGTTTGGAAATGTCATTCCCAGCCACCTTTATATTTTAAAGGTGGTTCTAAAGGCAGAATCGCCTGTAATGGGGTTTTCCCCCCAAAAGTTTTATTCCAAGCTCAACCCCATATACGTAGGGTTTTCTTATTCTGACATCCAAACTTGACTATTCTTCTCCCTCTCTTTCACTCCACCCTTCGCCGTTTATTCTTCTCCCTCACCCACCGTCGCCTCCACCCCACTGCTGCATCTCACCCTCCGTCGTCCCAACCCTCCATCGCCCCACCATCGCCTCTCCCCCTGTTGCTCTAGCCATTCATCATCTCGCTCCTCCCTTCCGCTGCTCGCTCCCGCCGCTGGAGGGGGAGAAGCCTGCCGCTGGAGAAGAAGAAACACCACCACCGAAGAAGGAAGAGCCCGTCGCTCAGTCTATTATGGTTTATCACCGGAGAAGCTTGCTCCCGCTACTCGTTCTGCTAGGGATTCTTGTCGAAGAAGGAGAATCCTGTAGCTCGGCCCGCTAGGGTTTCTTGTCGGAGAAGGTGAAACTCGTCGCTCTGTCCGCTAGGGTTTCCATCCACCTCAACCCAGTGTGTAAGCTCCTCCATCTCTCGTCGCCACCGCCACACTAAGTTTCAATGTTTTGTGCATTGTTGTTTAGATTATCTATTAAAATAGATTATGTATTGTTGTTTTTTAAGTTGCTCTTGCTGTGTGTTGGAGTGCTGTTTCAGATATGATTTTCCTCGCTAATCGAAACCTATTGGTTTCCGAAATCTAATTTTTTGGAAGGTCATAATATGTTTCTGAATCGGTTTCCGGCAGCTAATTTTTTGGAAGGTCCTAATTAGTTTACGAGTTCGGAAACTATTTCTAACCCTAATAAAGACGGTTATTTGAACAACCTTTGATCGAAATGGATCAAAGGCGAAGCAATTAAAGGAGGTTCATAACCACCTTCTCTGGCTCTATAGAACCGCCTTTAATAGGCCATTCCCCCACTAGTGGATGTAAAGATCTTTGACAAATGATGCTTGTTGGTTCACAAGTAAATCCATAAGATAAAAAAAACAATGATATTGGCACCATTTGAGTTTTGGCAAGAGAACGTAAGAAAGAAATTGGCCGTGATGATTATTCTACATGGGTATCCATCCTATAAGTATGGTTGAACACAATGCTTTTAGAAAATATTCTAAAACACTTCAACCTGGATTCAAGGTATTTTCATTTAACTTTCATTATTGCACCAACTTTACATGAGTATTGAGTTAATATCTTGCATTGGAACAATCATCCCAATCATTTAGTGAATTAAAAATCATGTTGTAGTATGGATCTATTCCATGAATATACTTACTCAATATGTACTTTCTGGTTTGTTTTTTATGCCTCTGTTGATCACAAATTTTAAATTTTGGGGAAAACACAAGACTTGAAGGTACTATGTTGAGGCTATTTCTTACCCCTACCATTTTTTTAATCATGTATTATGTCGCAACACAACCAGAAAGGATATCATCGAAAGATATGTGTAAGTATATTTGCTCATTATTGAGAAAATTAAAGAGTAGAATTGCCTTAACAAGTAAAATGTGGTCGTCAAATAACCAAAGAAAATGCTATATGGTTGTCACAACACACTTTATTGATAACTCATGGAAATTGCAAAGTCAAATTTTAAGGTAACACTTTATCACATCAATTCTTGTTGTATATTTAATTTTAAAGAGTTTTTTAAAGGAGAATATAAATTCTAGAGCAAATGATTTTGGTAGCCCCTTAACTATCACCATCGTTCACCTTTTGCCCATGATATTTTTTCCGAACACTTTTGGCCCTCAACTTACCAAAAATGTCGAGTCGTGGACACTCTTTTAGTTCAAACCGTTAAGTTAGGTCAAAACGTCAGTTTAATTTTCTTTCTCTTATTCTATTTTCCTTTTTTTCTTTTTTCCCTTCCCCTTCCCCTCCGTCCCCCCACTGCCATTTCCTCTCATTTTCCCCCTTCCCTCTCATTTTTCCCCTTCCCCTTTTCGCCTGAGTGTTAGTGTCGTAATGACTTCGGTGGCGCTGAAGGTGATAAGAGGGAGGAAGTTGTAGGAATTTTCGGAATTGGGGTGCTAAAGAGACAGTTTAGCAGCAACGGATATGATTTTGAGGATGTTAGCAGTGATGTGTCCAATCTGAACTATGGTGCCGATGAGTTTATGGAGTCCGGTGGCAAGGCAGTGGATGAATGTGGCAGCGGTAGAATTATTGGAAGCTCCAATGCGAAACGGTGACTGGTGGCAGATGTGGTGGCGGGGAGAACCAGAAAGGGAAGAAGAAGGGGTTTCCGACTAAGAATTTGATGCAAGCATAGGAAGAAGCTCAATGATAGGATTTACATGCTGAGGTCTGTGGTTCCAAAGATTAGCAAGGTGAGGAAATCATCCCAAATTCTTCACAGTAATTTCTCGTGATTTTTTTATTCAACATGTTTTCTTTGATTCTTGTTGAATTGAATTGGATACTTTTTTTAAAATAAAATTATTTCAATCTTCTTGTTGCTTATATTTGGATGATGTGTTAGTGATGGTGTTGTTTGTAGTAGCGAGTCCGCCCGAGTCGTGGGCGGTGATAAGCATGTGGAACTGTAAGGACTTGTTCAACTTAGAAATATGTGGCGAGTCGAGGCTGAGGAAGCGGAGGGTGGTGACGTTGAAGGTAAGGAGGCGGAGGGGTGGCGCTGAAGGTGAGGAGGTGAAAGAGATGGTTAAAATAGGGGATGGGCCAGTTATAATTAAATTAAAATAGTGGAAGGGTTGGGTTATAATTAAAATAAACAGGGGACTGGGTTGTAATTAAAAAACAAACAGGGGGTTAAGTTTGTAATTAAAAAATATTAATAGTCACTTTTACACTTCCTTAACGGAATAAATTTCAGAGTTAATGGTTTGACCAGACTGATTGGCCATGACTCAACAGTTTTGTAAGTTAAGAGGCCAAAATTGCTCCCAAAAAATAAGGGGCCAAAAGTGGACAATGGTGATAGTTAAGAGGTTACCAAAGTCACTTTCTCTAAATTCTATAGCCATGAGAAATCCAAAGAATATAAAAGTACTTTCGAGCCTTAATTCTCTTCTCTTTTTTTTCCTCGGTTGTGCATTTTTACAATAACATTTTAAAACAAACTTTCACCCATTGATTATTAAGTGAATCCATAACGTACTTAGTTCAATAGCATTATGTTAGTATGCCAGTTTAATCAAGCAAGTTATTTAGTAAGAGTCTTAGCTGCACTTGAGCAGGAAATTGGTTGCATGTACTAATATATACTAATAATAACATATTATTTGTATACTTTTATTTGTATTTATTTTGGTACCACTGGTCTTTTTTATATTAGTTTCTTTTCTTTTAGTTTTCATATATTATGTCTGTAATTCTTTGTTTGTAATTGATAGGTTTTTCAATGTCCCACCCTTCACAGTGCTAAGGTACGTGTTGATGCTTTGAAGGAATGCATTCAGACATGAAATTTAGAGCTTAAAAAATATGTTATATACTAATAATAACATGTTATTTGTTTACTTTTATTTTTTATCAATTTTGGTACCATTGCTCTTTTTATATTAGTTTCTTTTCTTTTAATTTTCATATATTATGTCTCTAACTCTTTGTTTGCAATTGTTAGGTTTTTCCATATCCCACCCCCTCACAGTGCTGAGGTGCGTGCTGATGCTTTGAAGGAATGCATTAAGACATGGAATTTAGAGCTTAAAATATCTTAAATTACTGTGGATAACTGCATGACTAACAATTCAATGATAGGAATTGTTAGACAATATTTACCTTATGATGCACTTTTGTTGCATGGTGAAATTTTCATATGTGTTGTTGTGTTCATATACTAAAATTGATTGTTCAAGACGGGATAAGTGTTGTGATGTCAGATGGTCTTACAAGAATTAGGGACAGTGTAGTCTTTTGGGTAGCTTCGGACAAAACGGTTCAAAAATTTGAACAAGTAGCTAACACTAGTGTAGGAAGGGGGATTAAAGGCGGTTATTTTGGATCAGAAAAGACACTTTCAAGGTGACTTCTCTGATTCTGACTTTGATCATCATCGATCAAAGGCATTTCTGAGAACCGCCTTTGTTGGACATGGCAGAAGGCGGTTATTTACCACCTTTAACCAGGAAATGAACTTCCTTTGAAGGTCTACCGAGCTTGAAACTAAGCTGAGACCCTTGGGTTTACAAATTGCTTCAGTTAACAGAACTGTAATTAGCTTCCAGTACCTGGAATAGCATCGGAGAGGGAACATGGGTTCCTACGTCAGGTGAAATATTTGGAGTATTTTTACGTACTTGGATTCAAGAGTATTCCATTGGGTCTGACTGAACTTCCGGTACCGAAAGAATGAAAAGGTTATGGTATGTAAACTTTCGTCCGAGGTGGCTCTTGTGTTCCTGCGTCGGGCGTTGTTTCGACATAGATGTGAATTTAATAAGGTCGTTTGCATTTTAAACTTAAGAGCTCAGACCCAAAATTGGGTTTGGTGGTTACAAGACCAGAACGAATAATCGAGCCTTTGCTAACGTAAGTTAGGTCTAAGACGACCAACTTCCAAAACCGGAAGTGATTTCGGCTACAATGTTACAACAAAAATTATTCATTGCAATAACCCATAAATTATCCTCAAATCACCAATACAATTTTGAATACACATCGTATACATTATGTAAGATTAAAAAAAATGTATAGATGCTGCTAAACTAGCTAGTATCTATATAGTAATAAACTTCACTTAGATTTCTATTCCACAAATAACATATCAATTTCTAAGCCTACCTTACACTCAGCAACATGATTGTAGTTTCAACAAAAGTCTATAGATAATGCTAATCAAGGAACTATCTATAGATAGGAATAGAAAATAGTCAAATTATATTCCTCACAATACATGTCACGAGTGTTGAGAAATATGCTAAGGTACCACATTAAGATATCCAAGAGTCACAGATCGGACATGAACTAGATATCTTTCCAAACAATTTCTTGCCATGTGAATACGGCTTATAATCCTTTTAAAATATCTGTGGAGATGTTAAAAATTATCATTGGTCTGGTAGTTTATCGAAGAAGAAAAATTGACATATTTATGGAAAAAATACTCACTTTATCAATTTTCATGTAATTCAATCGTATATCTTTAACACACTCCGTTGCGCATAACATTACGTAGTACCCACACTCCTATGTTTTTGCTTCTCTATTGTACTAATATCTAGAGGTTATTATGTGAAAATAATTATTAACAACAATAAATTTATTGTAATTGATTGTCGAATTGGATACCTTCATTTGGAATACACTTAAGCCCTTTGTTAAATTCGACTCATCGAATGCGCTCTTCAAAATGTTAACGAAACCTTGTGAAGTTTAAAGTGTAGTAGATTTATCCAGTACACAAGTTTGTTGTCCAGAACAATAAAACTTAATCTCCAATTATCACTACATACAAACGTGTATTTTAATAAAATATTTACTCAAAATAAGACGTAGAAGGTCATGTGGGACAAATAAATTTAAAACATCACCTCTCAATGTAAGGTGCAGTGAATAATTTCTTATCTGTGCGGCCTATGTTTTTGCGCACGTAATCAATATAGTCTTGCCTTGAACACCCAATCCCTTCGGCCCTCAATGGAAACAATATCTTACCCAACCTTTCTCCTTTTGATTAGCAAAGTAATACATGTAACTTACATTTAGCATTTTCAAGATTAGATTAGAATATGTATGAAACTCAAGTATCTAAAATACAATTTGAAAAGTATGAAAAGTAAACTCGCACTTACAATAGAAATAGGGACATGATTGTTTAATTGACTTGGTCACACTTACATAATTCCTTGAGGTCACTCCACAACGCAATGATATCTTGATTTCTACCAAATACACATTCATTCCCCAAAAATATGTACGTGGAGTTATGATGGTGTGAGTTGATCTAATTGAACAAAACGTGGATGAAAGGTGGAAAAACATTTTCCACTTGTGATGTCATAGCAGTTTTTGTGATGTTAGTCGTCTTTGGAATGGTTTTCTTTGTCTGTGGCTGGCTAACTTTCAAATCACCGTGTTTCGTAGGATCGACATATACTAGACGGCGAGGTCAAAGAATGAAAATTCCTTCAGCAGTTCCTACCTTTATATAGTCTCTTTCTGGCATTAGTAAGCTTGCATTGTGCACCAAGGGTTTCTCCACCGTTATCCTTGTGATTCCGTCCATGATTGAAATTGAATGATGATGTCAAATCAATTCTTAGAAAATACTATCGGCAACATGTAGAGGGGTTGCACTTTCACCAACCTCTATGAAAAGTTCACATAGTTGAGAACCTTACATGAAATGCATATTGAAAAGTTTTACAACGACATAAAATGGAGTGATGTTAATAAAAAATTAATGTAACCTTTTTTTGGGCGATAGGATTTTACTGTTGGTAGAATCTTCAATTGCTATCCTGGTTTGTAATCCATTTTGGTTCACCTCTATCTCGCCTAGAGAGTGGTGATATCCTCTTGATGAGGGCCACCAATCGCTAGTTATATCATTTGGGTTGTCGGGCACTTGAAGACCGACGTGTTTCACTAACTTACAAATTAAGATTACTTGTTGCTCTAACCTCTCATCCCTGAGAATTGCTTCTTTTTGCAAAGTGTAGAGTCTTGAAGGATTAGCCTTATGATACAAATGTACAATGCCGAAAGCCTCTCTTTGTTTCGAGAACGCCCCAACCCCTCTTGCATGCCCCGGGTGGTTAGATTTTCCAGTAGCATTGCACAAAATGCCATGTTTACCAGTTGGAATGAATTGACCTTCATTTTGATCATGTTTTAATTTATCCTAGTTGAAACCAACAAAAAGGAACTGATTAAATAATCCAACATTGGTAAGAAGTCTAATAAATTATAGCATGTAATGTAAACAAGTTAATGGTAGTCGTGCCACTTTTTCTGCTTGTTAAACTGCCACATCCATCATATATTGACCCTCTGTGTTTTGTTGAGCTTTTAGGAATAGATAACAACGTTCAATTTCATTGACATCCAATAAAACAACCGATGCCCAAGCCTTTTCCCTGCTCATCTCCCCCTCTATTTCCAATAAAACATCTCATTAGAATTTTTCCTTCATAATCTCTAGCGCCACCAATCTATAACCTCTGCGACTCTTCCGAAGTGGAGTTATGTTCAACTTTACAATTATTTTTTTCTCATCTCTCGTACTCTACGAGAAATGTGGAAAGTCATGTGACATCAAAACTATAAAATCTTAATATAATCTATTGCTTTGTAGTGTACTGACATTTTTTCTCATTCTCTAAAGATTTTCTCTTGTGAATCTCCCAACTCTGTGGTTGAATGTGCATGTAAGTAAGTCATGGACGATCTCCTTTTCTAAATGAGAAGACATAATCACTAGACAATGTGTACTTGTATTCTCACCAACTTTTTGATAACAAGTCCATGGTCCTCTTTCTTAAGTCGTCCATATACTGGGCCTCGATTTCAAAGGGTCTCTATGGTGACATAAAATGGCAAAGTCAACATAGATCTCTATTTGTTTTTGGAAAAAAAGAAAGAAAAAATGAGATTGGAAAGGACATGCGTAGAGGTACCTTGCACTATGTTCCATGGGTAGCTTGTAATCTTTCGACACATCGTGCCAATTTTCGTAACGTATGTCAACCCACATTTCCAACCCAACTTGACCACTTTGCATATTCTTCTGACAAGCATATGCCATTTGCATTGAAAACTAAGAGGTCAATTCCTTTCTGGAAATCCTCCATTCAAGCATTCTTCAATGTATTTTCACAACTCCTACCTCTCTTGAACCCTCGTCCTCCGCATCCTCTCCAACCATTGTTTTGGTGATTACATCTCTAGAACTTAAATAATCATCACGCCTCCTTTTCCTAGACATTCTACTACACAAAATATATTGTGTACTATTTTAACATCGCATTGAATTGGACAAACCCAACAAATTGAACACAAAATCAAAAAAAATTAATATTATGCATCATTTCAAATAAAACTACATCAGAACACATAATATTTTATATAGACAAGTTCTCACTGCATTAATAACATTAACATGAGCACATAATTGCAAAATGGTGATTAATTTTGATTCTAACAATGCTAATGAACGGAAAATAAACATTTGTATTTGAGAATGCAATATTTACCTAGAAATCGAGTAGAAGAGGATCTTGTTGAGCCCAATCAAAAATATGCAAAACCTTGCACAAAATCATGTTTTGGATTGAAAATCCTTGAAAGCTTTTTCACTTTAGATAACCACAGGTAGCGTTTTGATATCTTAAACCATTACTTACAATATTTGGAAGTCTTCATGATGAATGAATGGAAGAAAGGGTTGGGCTAGTTTTTTTAAAGGAAAAACAAGGGGAACTCAAGCTCAAAAGTAGGAATTAATTATCCCCTTTGAAATGGCTTTAATGCCTTTTAAGGATTACCTAAAAGAATAGGTTCTGCGTCCGAAAGATTGCTAGCTCTTCAACGTCTTATCCAAGATTATCTTCTGAGTTCGTAAGAGAATATGTCGGCTGCACTGAAGTGACGACCAGATTCCGAACTTAGAAGTTTTCTAGGGTATTAAAAAATTCCCCAATTCAATCGACACTAACCAATTCACACCCAATTGGGAAAAACTAGATTTCTATTCGGAGTTCGGAAATAATCATGCATCAATTTGAAAGAGACACAATGTCAAGGATGAGGGGTACGGAGAGAAAGAGAAACTTTGGGAATGATTTGAGCCGAAGCCACAGTCCTTACATTGAGGTTAACTGGAGCGAGAAATTTTCCAATGGTCAGGCCAAAAGTAGGTACATCGATTTCCTACGTTTAAAAAAGTGTACAAATCATAAAGTAGTCTGTAGTTCGAATCTGGAAAACCTGTCTCTAGGCTTTATTCTTAGGTATTTCATTAATCAAGGTATGGAAAATTTGATGACTTTAGAGGAGAGTATTCATATAGATGAGGTTTTCCAATACTGCGCTAATTTAGGCTAGAATTTTGGGAATAGTGATATGACCCTTGTGAACAGAAAAAATATCATCGTCACAAAGTACACAATTAAGTCTCTTAGTCCAGATAATCCTGAGGGTCCACTCAAAATCTATCAACAACATCACATGCCAGGTGTTAGAGAAGCCACACCCTTGTGCCTGGTTGCAATGAGTAAGAAGTACTTTGGTAGGGTAGAGGATATCCCTAGTCAGGCTGAGCGCTACGATGTTAGTAAACTAACGTTGAGAAGAGACTAGTGTACGAGTTGATCTGCACGGGTGTTTTTCCATCGGGGGGAAAGATTGCAAGCCAACAATAGGTAACCTCATGTTGTTCTATTACGTGATGGAGGACATCCCAATAAATCTGGGGTTTATTAGCCTTAGCTACATGTAAAGGGCGGCGGGTAGTAAAAAGAATGATATTTCCCATGGGGGTTTGATCACTTCCTTGCTAAAATAGTTTAGGGTCCAACCTGTTGATAGGCCACTTAGATTGACATGGGTTGGTTCGTCCACAAGCAATTGGATATGGGCAAAGATGGCAAGTGGCGACATAAAATAGAGCTAGGGATGCAACATTAGATAAGGCGAAGTCATCACATGAGTGCATTTAATGTTGCACACATAAATTTTAGTGTGTTATATTTTGATATAAATACATTTTTTACTTTTTAAAAAATAATTTTTTTAGGAGGCCACGGTGATTGGAAGAGTCGGGTGAATAGATACTTAGCATGCATTCGGGCTAATGTTAGCAAGGTTGGTGAAGAATTGCCACGTGTTGAAGCCCGTCATGCCAAGTTCATCAAAGCCTATGGGGCGCAGTTGCAGTTTAGTGATAATGAATTCTCTGAGAGTGGCCCTGAGGAAGCCAATGATGAAGACGCCAATGATGAAGAGATAAACGCTGAGTTTTCCAGCATGTTTTGAGATTCTTAAATGATGTCAATGCTTGTCTAAAAGTGATTTGGTTATTAGAAGATTTTTCTTAAGTAATTTGTAGTATTTAATTTTAAACATGAACGTTGAGTTTAGCGACTTGTATTGTTTGTTTAACAACACATTTTGTTTTCCATGATGATTTCATTAGGTGAATTTTTGTAAACCAACTGTGCTAATAGTTGAGTTTACAAATACGTCAAGTTAAAGGTGAAAAAATTGAAGGTGGTTAGCCAATTTGGCCCTCAGGCCCGAGTTGCTTCCGAGTCCAGAAGAATTTCTGCTTTATGTAAAGCATGCATTTGACATAACCGAACTCGTAAGTTGTTCGGCCACCATGGACTAAACAACTACTAATACATTGTATAGTACATGGCGTTCTTCCGGACTCGGAAGCAATGATTCTGAAATCAGTTGACAATTCCATCATGAACCTGGTCAATTTGAGTTTATAAACAAATTGGCCACAATATATTGAATAATCTATCCCTCTCCGCTTCCGAGTTTGGACTTGAAGAACAAACGAATTCTTATAATGCACAATCTCACGTTAAGAGGTAATGACGCCCTAATGGTAATGACATTCAGTTCCTGCACCAAGCTGTGGAAATCGTGTGATTTCAATCCAACCAACTTCAACTCCTCCATGGAAACGTATGAACTTATATTAGACGAAAGCCCCCGGCACCTTCACACTTCTATCTCACAGTACAATTTCTTTTCTGACTAAGAAATGGAATAGCAATCAGTTAGAAGATAACAATCATCACCACTTGTGACTGACCCCAAACTGCTCTTGATTCCCATTTCAACCAAGTCAAGTCGAGATTTTAAACCATCCTTTGTTTTACCAACGGTATTCAGTAGTGTCTCAATCAAAGAATCGCACACATTCTTCTCAATGTGCATTACATCACGAAAATGTCTTACATCCAAATCCTTCCGATAAGGAAGTTTGAAAAAAATGGAACATTTCTTCCAACTTCCTTCACTTGCAACTTTACACTTCTTCTTCCCAAAGTCATAAGGCAATTTCTTAACTCTTTCATAAACCTTAACACCCATTAGCAGTAACGGTTCTACTCTCCTCTCTACTTTCCCATTGAACCATTTTTTTCACAAATCTCCATGGGTGACCCTCCGGAAGAAACCAGCGATAGCCTTGATATATAGTTTAACATCCATGCTTCAATTGACAAAATGAGGGTTGCTTCTCACACACTAGACACACGTAGTGCCCTTTGACCAAGTACCCGGATAAATTTCCCTATGCGGGAAGGTCATTTATTGTACAAAAAACATAGCATTTAATGTGAAACAACATTAAAACATACCATTCCCAACCATCATACGTGTGGACCCCGTCATAAAACAACATCAACTATTCATCCACCAAAGGAGCAAGGTATAGACCTATATCATTACCAAGTTACTTAGGGCCCGATATCATCATAGATAGCAACACGTACTTTCATTTCATTGTCAATTACGATGAGAGGTTGTATATGACTAACATAATAGGCTACGAGCTATGTGTGCTACTCATATTATCGAATGGATTCATTATGTTGGTTGAAAGGCTAAGTCTCAAATGCCAGGGCTTCGCACCAAATTTAGGGTAGATGCCATCAATGTTTTTCCACTACTCACTGTCCAACGTAAGTTTAATCACGTTATATGTAGGTCGATCTCTCTCAGAATGCCAAAACAACTTCACATCTTCTTTGCAAGCAACAACTTCTTCGGCCTAGGAATGATAGGGAGATACCATAAAAATTTAGCCGGTGTTTTATTATTGGAAATCAACTCAGCATCCGCCCCAACTTCAATTCCTCCATGCTTTAACTTGTAACAAGACTCACAGCATACCCGACATATGTTTTGGTCCCCATCCTCTGGCGCTCTATACAACATACAATTGCTCGGGCAAGTATGTATTTTTTTCAATTCCATTCCCATAGAACAAAGATTTCTTTTCACGGTGTACAGTCTGTCATGCAAAAGATTACCTTCAGAAAGCGATTCCCTAACTAGTTCAAGAGTATGTGTCATGCCTTTATCAGTCCATCCGAATTTACATCTAAATTCTCTACTTATTTATGGCTAACATCTTCAACATTAGTCGTGTCAACCTCCATATGCCACACCAAAGAGGTGTAACTAGTTTGAAACCCTCGGATGATGAGATGTTCACATATCTTCTTCCTTCCCAAATATACATCATTCCTACAATCCTTATATGGGAAACGTGCTCGGACCACACCATTCTTCAAAGCATGTTCAAAAGTTACCACAATAAAGGATTCTACCAAAGGGATATAATTGGGTGATTTTCTCAAATCACTACCAATCAATGTAATTACATCCATAGACAATCACCTAAAATAAAATAAACATCCCCACAACACAAACATTTCCATAAACATTCATGAATGGAACTATATCATCAAAGCTACTTCAATGTACAAAACACTATCATTCAACACGTGAATGGAACTATAGCATCAAAACTACTTCAATGTACAAAACACTATCATTCAACGCGTGAATTGAAAACAATAGCTAGTGATTGAATTGTACAAATTTACATACCTTATCCAATGCTAATGGGAAGCTACATAAGTTCTTCATGAAGTCCAAACCCAATTTATTATCAATAAAATGAGAATTTCAAGCAACATTGGCCTAATTTTTTTATTTTATCACCCCTACACTTCCGAGTTCGGAACCATTTCACCAAAACCCTACATATACCTGTGACTATGTTATGGACTCGGAAGCTGGACATGATCACAAATCCATTTTTTAAATAATTCTCAGCTCTTTCTATTCAGGATAAACTACATGTTCCTCAATCGAAACTTTGGCAACGCCTCATTTTGAACTTGAAATTTGCTTAAATTACAGGCAGTTTGGCAGAACCGCCTTCAAATTTAACCATTTAAAGGTGGTTAAAACTAAAACCGACTTTGTTTATAATCAACCAAAGATAATTTTTTTAAAAACCTCCTTTGAAATCGAATTAATTGTCTTTAATTTTTTGAGAGAGTCGATTAGGCTTGCTTTCGATTTCGGAAGCCCTCTAAGAAGGCGGGTCCTTCCCATTTCCACGTAACCGCCTTTGAATGTTGTCTTTAATCAAAGTCTCTCTAATAGTGTAAGTTAATGGTTACATAATTTTTCAAACAAATTGGTACTCGATTTCATAAGAAATAGAAACCCTTTCCTAGTAGGAAATGTTATAAATTGTAGTTACCTTGTATAATTAGTTTCCTTATAGAATTATTTTCCTTATAGGTTAGATTATAGAAGGTAATTTCCTTATAGACTTTAGAATCATTTTCCATATTTGACTCGTCGATATCTTTTCCTTTTCCATATAGGATTAGTTAGTTAGCTTTTACCTTTTCCTGTTGACCTTTGGTCTTTGTATTTTTCCTATATATAGGGGAATTCTATTATCAATACAATCACGCAATTATATTTTAATGGTATCAGAGTTGATTCAATCTGGATCCCCTTATCTTTAACTGTATTTGTGCTTCTGTCACCGCCGTCGTGATCCACACCGCCGCCGCCGGAGAGCCTAGTGTCACCGGCGTTCTGCTTTATTGTCCATACGCACTACTTCCATGTTAATTTTTGTCCTCAAGCGTCGTCGCCGCCCACGCATCGCTGCCTGTGAGAATTTCTACAATAACTATTCTTACTGAAGTTGAAAATTGTTCTTCTGCTACTACTATCCCTAATAAAGTTGAATACTGTTATACCGTTGCTACTGCTATTGTTGTTGCTGCTACTTCTACTGCTACTGAAATTGAATTCCGTTCTATGGAGATTTTTTTTCAAACCTTTTTAGTGATTAGCAATTTCAGAATATTTTTCGCAAGTTGGGCGTTCTTGTTTATCATGCTCCAACTTGAGGGAGTGTAATAAGGAATAGAAACTCTTTCCTTGTAGGAAAGGTTATAAATGGTAGTAACCTTATAGAATTAGTTTCCTTATAGAATTAGTTTTCTTATAGGTTAGATTATAGATGGTAATTTCCTTATAGACTTTAGAATCCTTTTCCATATTTGACTAGTCAATATCTTTTCCTTTTCCATATAGGATTAGTTAGTTAGCTTTAACCTTTTCTTTTTTCCTTTTCCATATAGGATTAGTTAGTAAGCTTTTACCTTTTCATGTTGGCCTTTGGTCTTTGTATTTGTCCTATATTATCAATACAATCACGCAACTATATATTACATGATTGCAAGACTAGATGGAACTCCGCCTATGAAATGCTTAAAGTTGCTATTGAGTATAAAGAGGTGTTTACTCTTTTGAGCCTTTGTGGAAATCTTTGTAAGAGCCCATGGACTAATGAAGATTGGGGAAAAGTAGAGAAAATGTGTGGACATTTGGAAGTGTCTAGTGTGATGACCGATTAATTCTTCGCTTCAAAATTTCCAACTGCCAATATTTATTTCCCGAATGTTTGTAAGATTCGGGTTTATGTTTCTGGTTGCCTTTTATCTCCTTGTGATTATATAAAGATAATGGCAAAAGTAATGCTTGAAAAGTACAACAAGTATTGGACTGGTGTTAATAGTCGAGAGTGGCAGCGGTACTTGATCTGAGGTACAAATTGGCTCTTATTCTCTTCTATATTAAAAAATTATAGATCAAGGGAATGTTAATAGAGAGATGAATAGAATCATAGATCTTCTTAGTCAACTCATGGGTGAACACGAGGCTAAGATTAGTTGAAGTCAATCATCGACTTCAAAGTCATTTGGTCGATGTGATAGCAATGCAAAGGGGATGGGGGATTTTTTTAAATTTCAAGAACAGAATCAAGACCAAAGTGATGAGAAATTGGATCTAGACAAGTATTTGGGAGGAAAAAACATACCATTTGTTGCTGATTTCGATATTCTTAACTGGTGGAAGACAAATGGAAATAATTATCGTACTCTTCAGCAAATAGCTAGGGATTTTTTTGAGCATTCCTATTTCTACAGTTCCATCAAATTCTGCTTTCAGTACAAGCGGATGAGTTCTTGACCCTTATCATACTCGGATTAGATCTGAGCTCTTTGAGCCTATAATGTGTGCTCCAAGTTGAACTTGGGATAATATTAGAGGTAACATATATTGTATATATTTAACTTTTAATATATATAATCTTTTTTATGTAATACATGTTATATTTGGAGCATCTGGTGAATTGAGGGAACAAGACGTTCCTATTTAATATGAGAAATGCAGGATCCAAATATATAAGATAAGGATAATTGAATACACATATACTATATGTTTTCCTTTTTTCAGGGATTTGATCATGTAGCTCGCTGGAGCCTGCCACCGATCGGTAAACCAAACAGCATGAACAAAAGGAGAATTCACAAGAGATTCACAAGAGATTGGTTGACTTGTTGAAAAATGTTGAGATGGACAGAGAAGAGGGTTTAAGAAGAGTTTTGAGTGGGGCAAGTAGCAAAGGAAAGGAGAAGTTAGTGAAGGAGGAATCAGAAGATGAGATGGAGTGTACTCCTATTGATAGGGATGGCAATGAGTCAGGTTCTGGTGGAGAACCGCCCCGCATCCGCCTCAATGGAGTGAGTATTGATGTAGTTTTCGTGGGGGTAGGATGGGTATGAGTATGGGCATGGAAATTCATACCCGCCATGGGTAGAGGGTCAGACATGAATATTAGTTTATACTCGTCCCACCCCCTTCCCGGCCCACTATACCCGCTATATACACACTAATTTATTATATAATAAACTATTATTTATCTATAATGCACATGTTTTACTTATAATATTTTCATATATATATTACTAACCTTTTAATATTAAAATTAGTAATTTTAAAGTAAAACTTAGGTGTTTTTTTAGAGATATGAATTAGGTGGGTAAAATGGATTTGAAGTGGGTATGAAGACCCAAGTGGGTGATGGGGTGGGGGTGAATTTTAGATAGTACCCAATAGGGCGGGGTGGATTTTAATACTGTACCAGCCATGGGTGATGGGGCAGGTATGTGTATGAAAATTTTAGGTGGGAATGGGTACGGAGGTACCATAATCTATACCCACACCGCCCATTGTCATCCATACCTGTGGGTAATCAAGCGAATCTGATTGAATCCACTCGAGAAATTGGGGAAAGAATGAAGGAATTTAGAATGGGGAAAAGAAGAGGAAAAAATAGAAAGCAAGAACTAGAGCTCACTCTTTGACATAGAGTAGACTAGAGTCCAATTCTACGATCCGGTGGAGGTGGAAGAAACTTTGATGGGGGGGAATCACAGTGGAGGATGTGTTGGAAAGTGAAATCAATGGAGCTCAACTATGAAATGTAGACCATTGGGATGTAATCCGCCATTCAAAGTAATGGAAAGATTCTTTTACAGGATTTGGAAAACAGAGTCTCACGGATCTAGCTGCTTAAATCAGGTATGTTCATGGTTAAGTTTGTGAAAAATACTTTTGTGATGAAGTAATAGGAAAGGGTTTAGTATTCTTTGATAACAAGCATGTGATTATTAAACCCTGGACTAAGAATTTTGAGTTGGAGGAACCTGATAATATTCCAATTTGGGTTCAGATGTTAGGGTTACCAGTGGTTTACTGGAAGCCAAAAATGACCAGTAAGATTATAAGCCCACTAGGAAAACCTATTTGTCTTCACAAAGCTACGTTACAGACGGAGATACTTTCTTATGCAAGGGTTCAAGAGAAAGTAAAAATTGGAGAAACTTTGCCAAATAAGGTTATGTACTTAAATGAGAATGAAACAGTTATACATCAAGAATTGAAGCATGAATGGAAACCCAAAAAATGGAAGACATGTGATATGATTGGCCATAATGAAGAAGTATGTAGAAAGAAATATGAAATGATAAAAGACAGAGACAAGTATTTATTCCTTCGGGAAGAATTGCCTAGGAAGTAGAAGGAATAAGGCCCGAGGAAGTGTTTGTGATGAAGGAAAAACAAAGTACTGAGAAGGCTGGACTAGAAAATGGTATGAATGGGAGTTGCATGGGGGAAAGATCATTTGGGGGAGGAAATGGAATTGATGTACAAAGGAAAGGAATGGAGGTTAACTTAATGGTTGATCCCCTGGATAGAGTGTAAATTAGTCTGCTGGAATGTAAGAGGTGTTAATAAAATGGGGAAAAACAAAATGGTTAAAAAATTCTATTTGTTGAACCAAGTAGGCTTTCTATGCATTCTAGAAACAAAGGTGAAAATGGAAGAAAAAATTGGGACATAATTGGCTTAGGGTATAATCTAATTACAAATAGAGAAATAGTAAACAAGGGTAGGATCTAGATAGGGAGAAGACGTGATTATTTTTATGTATCAATGATAAGTAAAGTGGAGCAATGGATTGCTTTGAACTGGAAAATAAGGGCAAAGAACATTGATTGTTGCTTGACTGTGTTATATGGCTCTAATTCAATGGATGTGAGGGGGGAAATTGGAAGTATCTGAAAGGGGTTGGGAAAAGAAGTTAATCCTGGTTGATTATAGGTGATTTTAACTCACCCCTGAAAATAGAGGACAAAATAGGAGGTAGTGTTGTGGAAGTCAATGAGACAGGGGATTTCCAGGAGATGGTGGATCATAATCAAATGGCAGAAATGAGAACAATATGCTTAAATTTTACTTGGAGTAACGGGGGGAGGGGGGGATAGAATATACAAAAATAGATATACTTCTGATAAACCAGGAGTTGATGCATAGTTTAAATGAGACATATTGTGAAGTTAAAATAGAAAACATGTCAGATAATTTCCCCTTAGTGGTCAAACTGCAAGAATTTAAAGAAGATCAGAGAAATATTTCAAATACTTGAACATGTGGTCATTGTCA
>JAUOBV010112792.1:1004-12895 GCA_032360425.1 Rubia occidens | reverse complement strand
GTAGTAGTGAACAGGGGGTATGATTTTTTATCAGGTCCGATTTGTCAGAAGTTTGAGATTTTGTTAGTTTTTCGTGAGTTTTACCAGTGTTATCTTTTGTTATAATCACACATTGTGCAATATTGTTCTTAACTTAACATGGATGGGATCCCATATAAACACCCACCCAATAGACGATTTATAAAAAATAAAAACTACTTTGGCATAATAATGTTCAAATTTTAGTACTCCCTTTACCCCAACTGAATTTGCACCTTCATCATTATCACGTTGTTCAAGAAATATTTTTGACCGTTAATATGTTTAACTATGCCTAGTAAAGAAAAATAAAATGTTGATATTAAGAAACTACTTGTTATGACGAATTGAACAATATTATATACGAGTATATTGTTGTTCATATAGCTATTCAAATATGCAATCAACCTTTGATGGAGACTAGTGTCAAAAAAGTAAGATTTTCACTTGGAGCAAAGTGAGTAATTGACGCGCCAATTACACAAAAAATTTATATATTTATTCCTAACATAAGTTGTGGAGTGAGTTAATCGAACCTTCATAATTTGATATAAACCTTTTATTAAATATCAAAATTCAAAAGTGTTATTTATGGTTATTTTTTAAAATTATGACGTTAAGTAGGAAAATTAACTCGTTTATAAATATATGTTTAAATTGTTTAGAAAATTGTGCATCTTCTTGTGTGTACGCATATTATGTGCATGTTTGTGTGCCCATGCATATATATATATATATAATTCAGAGTAATATTATAAATTTACTACATCTATTGGTTCTGAACTATGTCTGTTTAAATTAGGTAAAACATTAGGAATGTTTTACATATATAAACACAACCTTTAACAATTCTTGTACATCGAGTGTGCATATCCGTGCATGCTAATGCTATTGATACGAACACGCACGTGTGAATTAAACCCAAACCATTTTATCTGGTGTTATTCATTTCATAATATATAATACTTTAGTGAATATATAAAAATTAGCCTTCGTGACCTTGAAAATGAGAGTGAAGGATTTTGGTGACCGCTTAACTACCACAATCATCCAATTTTAACCACAATCATCCCTCACGAGGGTTACGTGCCCTGTTCCAAAAACATTCCTACTTAAATCTGGTCATGTTAGCTATGAAGCTATGCAATTTACCCTTGGACTTCTTAATTAAACTTCCTGATTAACTTCACTTTTGATTCAATATTCACCATGAGTGACATTCCTCCACCACCAATGAAGTTAGTTCAAGGTGTGACCTCCACTTATACTTATAGTTTATGCCAATAGAACTCCTCTAGATTTTTTTTAATGGCACGATAATAGGCCAATTACACAAGAAATTACATATATATACATATATATTTTCTTAGGATAAGTAGTGGAGAGAATTAATCAAACCTACATAAGTGCAATCAAACTGTTTATTAAATATCCAAATTCAAAATGTGTTATTTATAGTTATTTTTTAAAATTATAATGTTAAGTAGGAAAAAAATTTGTTTAATGAATATATGTTTAAATTGTTTAGAAAATCGTGCATGTTATTATGCGTACGCATATTATGTGCATGTTTGTGCAAGCCCTCGTATAAATATATTTTAATCCATAGTCTTTTTGTAAATTTAGTGCATATATTAATTCAGAACTCCCTCTATCTAAATTAGTTCAATTTTATATGAGTGTATTTCATACATAAACACAAATTTCATTAATTCTTTTTCATTGATCGAGCATGTCCGTGCATGCTAATGTTATTGATAAGAACATAAACATATGAATCAAACCAAAAACATTTTATATTATGTTATTCAATTCATAATATATAATACCTTAGCGAAAATGTAACGATTATTCTTCGTGACCATAAATATTAAAACTCCAATTTTGCGGATGGGCATGAGGTACAAGCATACCTTAAAGGGATTCTTTGTCATCGATCATGCCCGTTCCCGCGTGCTTATGGCGCCAAAATCCAGACAACCTTCTTCGAGGGTTCTTCTAGATTTTTAAATAGTGTGACGCCACCGCTTCCACCGGTATACACTTCATTGTTGCGGTGAACAGAGGGTATGATTTGTTTTATCAGGTCCGGTTTGTCCGAAGTTTGAGACTTCGTTAGTTTTTTGTAAGTTTTACCGGTATCATCATCTGTTAAAGTCACACATTGTGCAATAGTGTTCTTAACTTAACATGGATGGGATTCCCTATAAACCATCACTCTATAGATGCTTTATCAAAAATAAAAACTACTTTTGCATAATAATGTTCAAAGTTTAGTACTTCCTTTGTCCCAACTGAATTTGCACCCTCATCATTATCACGTTGTTCAAGAAATATTTTTGACCGTTAATATATTAACCTGTATATCATAACAATAAATAAAAATTTGATATTAAGAAACTACTTATTATGATAAATTGCACAATATCATATACGAGTATACTGTTGTTCAAGGGGAGTAATTGACGTGCCAATTATACAAAAAGTTATATATTTATTCCTAACATAATTTGTGGAGTGAATTAATCAAACATTCATAATTTCAATCAAACTTTTTTATTAAATATCAGAATTCAAAAGGTGTTATTTATGGTTATTTTTTTAAATTATAATTTTAAGAAGGTAAATTAACTCGTTTATAAATAAATGTTTAAGTTCTTTAGAAAATTGTGCATCTTCTTGCGTGTATGCATATTACATGTTTGTGCGCCCATGCATATATATATATATATATATATTTTAAATTCATAGTATTTTTTATGAATTTACTGCATTTATTGGTTATGAACTCTGTCTATTTATATTAGGTCAAACTTTGAGGAGTGTGTTACATACATAAACACAACCTTCAATAATTATCGTACATCAAGAGTGCATATCCGTGCATGCTAATGTTGTTGATACGAACACGCATGTGTGAATTAAACCCAGACCATTTTATCCGATGTTATTCATTTCATAATATATAATACTTTATTGAATATATAAAAATTAGTCTTCGTAACCTTAAATATTAGAGCAAACGACTTTGGTGACCACTTAACTATCACAATCGTCCACTTTTGACCACAATCATCCCTTACAAGGGTTACGTGTCCCATTCCATAAAAAATTCCTACTTAAATAGGGTCATGTTAGCTATGAAGCTATGCAATTTACCCTTGGACTTCTTAACTAAACTTTTAGACTGACTTCACTTTTAATTCAATACTCAATATGAATGACATTCCTCCACCACCAATGCAGTTAGGTCAAGGTGTGACGTACGCTTATAGTTTTAGTTGTACGCCACTAGAATCCGGACAACCTTCTTCGAGAGTTCCCCTGATTTTTTTAATGGCACGATGACAGGCCAATTGCACAATAAATTTCATATATATATATATATATATTTAGGATAAGTAGTGGAGAGAATTAATCAAACCATCATAAGCGCGCAATCAAACTTTTTATTAAATATCAAAATTCAAAATGAGTTATTTATAGTTAATTTTTCAAAATTATAATGTTAATTAGGAAAATGAACTCGTTTAATAAATATATGTTTAACTTGTTTAGAAAATCGTGCATGTTCTTGTGTGTACGTATATTATGTGCATTCTTTTTGCGAGCTCGTGCATAAATATTTTTTAATCCATAGTTTTTTTTGAAAATTTAGTGCATATATTAATTCAGAACTCCATCTATCTAAATTAGGCCAATCTTTATTGAGTGTATTTCATACATAAACACAACCTTCATTAATTCCTTTCCATCGATCGAGCATGTTCGTGCATGCCAATGTTATTGATTTACACAAACATGTGAATCAAACCAAAACCAGTTTATATGGTGTTATTCAATTCGTAATATATAATACCTTAGTGAAAATGTAAAAATTAGTCTTCGTGACCATAATGTTAAAATTTCACTTTTGTGGACGGGCATGTGGTACAAGCATACCTTAAAGTGATTCTCCGTCATCGATCTTGTATGTTCCGGCGTGCATATGCCTTTAGTTGCATGGTTCCATAATCCAGACAACCTTCTTCAAGGGTTCTTCTAGCTTTTTAAATGCCATCACTTCCACCGGTATACCCTTCGTTGTAGCAGTGAACAGGGGTATGATTTTTTTTATCAGGTTTGGTTTGTCGAAAGTTTGAGACTTCGTTAGTTTTTCGAGATTTTTACCGGTATCATCTTCTGTTATAATCAATTATTGTGCAATATTGTTCTTAACTTAACCTGGATGGAATCCTCTATAAACCCTCACCCTATAGACTATATATCAAAAATAAAAACTACTTTTGCATAATAATGTTCAGAGTTTAGTACTCTCTCTGTCCCAATTGAATTTATACTCTCATCATTATCACACTATTCAAGAAAAAAATTGACTGTTAATATGTTTACCAATGTATAATAATGATAAATAAAAAGTTGATGTTAAGAAACTACTTGTTACGACAAATTGAACAATATCATATACGAGTATATTCTTGTTTATATAGCAATTAAATTATGTGGACAACATTTGATAGAGAATAGTGTCAAAAAATAAGAGTGCAAATTCAGCTGGACAGAGGGAGTAAATGATGCGCCAATCACACAAAAAATCATATATTTGTTCCTAATATAAGTTGTGGAGAGAATTAATCAAACCTTCATAATTTCAATCAAACCTTTGATTAAATATCTGAATTCAAAAGGAGTTATTTATGGTTATTTTTAAAATTATAACGTTAATTAAGAAAATGAAATCATTTATAAATATAGTTTAATTTTTTTAGAAAACTGTGCATCTTCTTGTGTGGATGCATATTATATGCATGTTTGTGCGCCCAGGCATAAATATCTTTTTAATTCATTGTATTTTTATAAATTTAATGCATCTATTGATTCAGAACTCTGATGTCAAAATTAAGTCAAACTTTGAGGAGTGTGTTACATACATAAACACAAGTTTCATCAATTATTGTTCATCGAGCATGCATATCCGCGCATGCTAATGCTATTGATACGAACACTCATATGTAATTTAAAACAAAAACATTTTATCTGGTGTTATTCATTTCATAATATATAATACTTCAGTAAATATATAAAATTAGTCTCCGTGACCATAAATATTAGAGTAAACGACTTTGGTGACCCCTTAACTTTTAGAATCTTCCACGTTTAACCAAACTCATCCCTCGCATGGGTTACGTTCCCCGTTTCAAAAAAAAATCCTACTTAAATCAGGTCATGTTAGCTACGAAACTATGCCATTTACCCTTTGGACTTCTTAACTAAACTTCCAGATTGACTCCACTTTTAATTAAATATCCACCGTGAGTGACATTCCTCCACCACCAATATACTTTTAGTTGTACGCCATTATAATCCAAACAACCTTCTTCGAGGGTTCCTCTGGCTTTTTTTTAATGGCACGATGACAGGCCAATTACACAACAAATTATATATGTATATATATATACATATATTTTTTTAGGATAAGTAGTGGAGAGAATTAATCAAACCATCATAAGTGCAATCAAACTTTTTATTAAATATCCAAATTCAAAAGGTGTTATTTATAGTTGTTTTTAAAAGTGGGAATATAAACTCGTATCATAAATATATGTTTAAATTGTTTAGAAAATGTGCATGTTCTTGTGCATATTTGTGCGAGTCCGTGCATAAATATCTTTTTAACCTTTAATATTTTTGTAAATTTAGTGCATCTATTAATTCATAACTTTGTCTATCTAAATTAGGCCAAACTTTGATGTGTGTGTTACACGCATAATCACAACCTACATTAATTATTGTTCATCGAGTGTGCATGTCTGTGCATGCTAACGCTATTGATACAAACACAAATATGTGAATTAAACAAAAACCATTTCATATGGTGTTATTCATTTCATAATATATAATACTTTTAGTTAAAACGTAAAAATTAGTCTTTGTGATCTTAAATATTAAAATTGCAATTTAGTGGATGTGGCACAAGCATACCGTTAAGTAATTCTTGGATATCGATTGTGAATGTTCCCCCATTCTTATCGATTCAGAAGTCCAACAGCAGAATTCAGATGAAAATTTAGATCGGAAGAATATTAAAAATACACGGAGCAGCACAACAGATGGGGGGAGTTGGAGGCTTTTATAAGAAATAAAAAGTGGA
This sequence comes from Rubia occidens, assembly GCA_032360425.1. Taxonomy (NCBI): domain Eukaryota; kingdom Viridiplantae; phylum Streptophyta; class Magnoliopsida; order Gentianales; family Rubiaceae; genus Rubia; species Rubia occidens. Next base: position 6,726 of record JAUOBV010112792.1, on the reverse strand, counting down.
AGCAGTGCAATTACCAAATTTAACAATTTTGACAAATGTCCAAAATGATGGACCACGACAAGTTATTCACATCGGGAACAGAATATATAAAATCGCAAAGGAATAAGTAACTTCTCACCATTACACTCTTCGTCTACATCAACTAGTGTGGGCTTATGGTATATGATAGTTAACTGTGCAGGAAAGTAAGAGTGTGAAGCACCACACGCAGTAAGTTAGGGGGACACCTCACGAGATCCATCTTCGAGAAACATCACTAAGATCACGAGTCTCAGAAGAGGTAACTTTTCCTTAACACATTGTAGAAACCACGAGCTAGAGATCGTGGCTCCTGATAGCAAATAAATCAGCATGACAAATGTGGACACGAACAATCGAGAACATAGGGTTACTAACCCTATAAATTGAAGCCAGATGAAAAAACAAAGGTAGGTAACAACAATAGAATTTTAGCATCCAACTCCACATACAAACTTTATTATCAAATATTTCCCCTCGGATACAATCATGGAGATTCTTGCAGGAGCTCTTCTTTCAGCCTAAGGTCATTGTTGTTCTGGGAGTCTAAACCACATCACACATGATTTCAACACAGATAATAAATTTTAAAGAAACTTTCATACTCAGAAGTTGTTAGAGATAAGAACTGGGAAACATCTTACAAGATCTTCCTAAATCTACCTTCAATTCATATTTGAAACAGTGAAATATTGGTTTGTAAAAATTAAATTAAGAAATGAAGTCACGTAGGGTTTCAATATTGTGAAACCTATCGAGTTACATTCTATCATATGTGTGCCAGAACTTTTGATTGTGCCTAACAATTTGGGTTGAAATCTGTATAGACTGGAATTAATATTTCATTAAAACAAGTGATTCATAGGTTGTCTAGATTTTGGATTTTCTATCGTACATGACCAAACGAGTTAAAATATTTCATCTTCTGATCTTGAAAGCCTCACGATGTTTTTTCCACTCAATGATGTCATCATTTTTTAATTAAAATTCGACTAAAGTAATATGATCACAAACCAACCAATATAAGTATATTTGTTGTCCAAAAAGCCTAAACTATTACATTATTCTAAAGTTATTACTACTAATTAGGTAGGCGCAATATATCACATGTAGGAGCGAGATCTATTTTGCAAGAGTAAGCAGTGAAAGAAGTTTCCCATGCATTACTCTAACTCAATATTCTGATCGTGTGATTTGCATTACAAAAGGTTGGACGATGACTATTGATGAGCGTTACAAGTCAAATCCAAATTGCCCTTAAAATGTTAACCAGCAGTTGTCGAAAATCAGTGAACCTCAACTGTTTGAATCCTCCTGTCTTCAGAAGCATAAAACTTTCGAAAGAAAATTACTTGCCTTTACCTTCCAAAAAGAGTGCATGTATCACCAACGCATTAGACACTGCATAATGCCTAAAATTGTAGTTTGTTCAAGGAATAGAACACCATTGGCTAGATTTTACAACCTAGCATAATCAATATGAAAATGGATAAAGATGGAAGAATATAATATAACTTAAAAAATTGTAATCCTGCAATAAATATAACATATGTAAACTCACCACTCCATTCCTGTACAATACTTCCAGATTTCTAAACCAGATGCATACAGTCACAAAGTTTGTAAATTGATTGTTCAGATCATGCCATTGAACAACCACAATATCTTCCAACGGCACTTGTCTATGTATCACGTCTTCGGTTGAAAGATTGTTAAACATACGGAAACTACATTATAAAAAAAAACATATATGTATAAGTGAACTACAATCGAATATTTTTTTCGCGCAAGAATGAGAAACATATGTAAGGATTTACACAAACAAAAATATACTATATTTTCGCACTTCGTAAGTCCAACAATTAACCAATATTTGAATGGTGTTTCCATACCTTATTTTCTTAATGTGAATTTTTGGATAAAGGTGAGGTTGAATAGAAAAGGTACAAAGTTGGATGATATGTGTGTGAAGTTGGGTTTAAAATGGCGTTTGAAAGAAATATATGTAATGAATGATAATAATGATTCAAAGAGGGTTGTTTCATATTCCACCCATGAAAATGAAACAAGCCCCTTGGAAACCATAACCATTGATTCAACCCATGGTATAGTTGTGCATGAAACCCATTTAAAAAAATATTTCTACATGATTCTTTCAAATTTCGGTATCACGACCCGAATTAGACATTAGATCTGAACTCAAAAAGATCTATTATGGCAGCGGTTGAAATTAGAACCTTGTGTTTCTTTATATTACATAGAGATTTATTAATAACAACCGTCAATAATGTAACAATTCATGGCGGTGTAATTTTAAATATGCCGTTCAACTATGTCGTTAATGGGCAATCATGTACTAGTATTCTATCTTTATTTACCACCTGTGACTTTGTGACCGATAAAGACTTCGGCCTCTATAAGTTCTCCCCTCTACCTGTTAGAACATGACTTGAATATGAATCCTTTTCTATTTTGGAATTATTATTGGGTAATTCCAATTCTGTTTAGGAATAGGATTGGGCTAGTCTACGTGGAAGATGTATCATTTTTTGTTTGTTTTGTGGGTGAGCATTGCTGGGGTTTGTTTACTTCTGGAAGAGAAAACTCATTCAACGTTTCTGTTGTGTCTGGCGGATGATGTTATCAACCAATTTGCAAGTGAAACAACAGTTGTCGATATCTGGGCAAAGCTTGAAAGTCTGTATCTGAAGAAGTCTTTGACCAATAAGTTGATTCTAAAGCAACGTCTGTTCAGTCTGCGTATGTAGGAAGGTACACTTCTCAGGGATTATCTTGATAAGTTAAACTCAATTTCATTGGAGTTGCATAATCTTGAGGCTAGAATTGATGATGGTGATGCTGCTTTAATTCTGTTAGTTTCTTTACCATTTTCATATGGGAATTTTGTTCAGTCAATTGTGGTTGGTAAAGAGATTTTGACTCTGGAAGAGGTTAGGTCATCTTTATATACTAGAGAGCTGCGCCATAAGGCGGTTGGTATTAATGTAGATAGTAATGCTTCTGCATTTGTTGTTAATGGAGATAAAGGATGTAGAAATTCTGGTAATAGGAGATAAAATTTCAGGGGTCCTAAAACTGATGATATCTGCAATTACTACAAACAGAAAGGGCATTAGAAAAATGAATGCCCAAAGAAGATGCAATCTAAAAAATCGGGTTCTGTTGCTATGTTGGAAACTAGTACGAATTCTGAAGAGGAGGTTCTGTAGATGTTGCATCTGTTAGGGTTTGCAAGTTAGTATGTTCTGCTAACAAGTTCTTTCCGGATTGAGCTTGTTATGTTTAATAAATCCTTTCCTGGTTGGATTTATTCTGATTGGTGGTATTTGGGTAACTTTGGTACGTCTGTTGGTGGTCGTCGTTTAATCACCAAAATAATCTGCAATCTCAACACAATATTAGTATAGAGCAAGCAGGTCGAATCCACAGGGAACGGTGTAATTCCTATAAATTTTAACTATCAAAAGTCGGTTTAGCAACCACGCCTTTACTTTTGAACTTTGTTTAATTACCAACTACGAAACTAATGAATTAACTATGCTAAAAATATAGAAAAAATGCAGAAAATTCAGAAAACAAATTATGAAGCAAATTTATGTATATGAGAAAGTAATCGGCTTAAATTAATCAGTTGGTTCAATTCTTGATCGACTACTTACATTCCATTCAATCCTGTGAATCAACCAGTTACAAGAGAGCAAGTAATTGCTAAACCCTCTAAATTCCCCCTTAATTTATCGATGGCGAGCTAGGATTTGCTGTACTCGCTATATCCCTTATTAAAGTGTCCCTAGAAAGTGTTCGCTAAACCAGATACACACTTTAACGGCATTAAAAAAATTGGGAAAACCCGATACAGATAATTAAGCACGTGTTCGCATGCAAACATTATCTACCTAATTGTTCATCATCTTGTTATTACAGTCTTAATCGTTATCTGTTTTTCGCAAGATTTCTGCTACTTATTTAGCTTTAGCCTAACAAGATTTAGGGTGATCAATCCTAAACTAGCAAGCATAGATTACGAAGATGAACAATTAAGAATTCACAAGATTGAGTTTCATGCAAGTAGTCTCTCAATTCATGAACCACTTAATTAACCTAAGACGAATATGAATTTAGCTATTCATGATTAACATAAACATACAAACAATTAATTCGAAATTGAACATCATGATTAAGAAATAAGAGGAAAAATACCAATGATGAGGATTTGATTCTTATTCAAAGATTGCAGTTTCCATGTATTAGTGTATAGCAAATAATCAATGATGAAGAATAGGTATCCTTCCAGAATTTCGGCTTCACCGAAATCTAATAATGAAGAAAAAGATTGTTCTTTTCTTTCTACCACTCACCGCGAGAGAGCTTTTTACAAGAGTATTCTTCCCTATTTATTCTCAACTCATCCCCACTAATTTAGGTAACTGAATCAGAAAATGGGTGAGAGTTAAATCGTGTGCAACACACGTTATTTACATGCTAAAAATAGCAACCAAATCCTAACTAATTTTGGAGAGTTTGCACTTCATATAGAAAAGAAATATCTTCTCTTTCCAGCTCTTTTTAGCCTAATTAATCTTTGGCTTTCTCTGCTCTTCTGGACAGCAACTCCATAAACTCCCTAACGAGGGATCGAGATCGCTACCTCATTAAAACCCTTTCGGAAAAAAAGAGTATAGCGATCCCCCTTTTATCAGTTTCACCTTAACCGGGTCGACTTCATGGAGCAATTTAGTGATCGAAATCGAAGCACAACTCTGCTACATGAAGGATTCCAGACTAAGGATAGCTGGATCCGTATCATCATGCTCCAAAAATGCCTCCTCCGCTCCAATACTGCTCCATTCCAAGTATTAGTGATCTAGCCAACAAAATAATCCAAATAAGTTGCAAAATCACATAGAGGAGCTCAAATTTCTCCATGAATAAACAACAAAATAACAACACATCAGTCGCCCTGTTTGATATGGAGTTTGACATTATCTTACCATAGATATGTATATTATTTGATACATTGCTAGACCATTTCTCCTTGATTGTTGGAATGACATGTTTGATCGGTACTCTCGCAAACCAACTTTAATTTTTACCTTTGTCTTGATGGCACCATTGGTCATATTCTTTTTGTTTTTGAGTGTTGGTACCTTGTTAATTAGAAGGAAAATGCTTATTTTTCCATTAAAAAACATCCCATTACCTGCAATAATTTTCCTAGCTACAACACAAACAAATAGATTTTGGGCATGTGTCCTTTAAGTTGACAAGTTCTTAGTGGGTTTTCATCTTTGGGTGAAAAAAATGTAATTTGCATATTCTTCTGCCAAATAGAATTTTCATCAAAATAAACCACATTGTACATGCTTTTTAATCTAGCCTTAGAAAAATTTCTTTCAAACCTTAGCTTACTGCATGGATAAGTAGCTCTATGAACCATGTTTGCTTCCTTTAAGAATGATTTAATTGCACTACTATGCTTGCAGAGCGACATGTCATTGATAAGTATGTGTATTATGCTTTTACTCATGTTGCATTTGGAATCCGCCCTCCAGATGTTTCCTTAATGACTAATGGTTTGTTTGAATGCTTGCTGATCCAGAACCCTGTTATTTTAAACTTGTATTGTTTTTTTCTTGTGACATGTACAAGGTATCCGAAAACAAGCAGGCGTTTAACCACAGAC
>JAUOBV010112689.1:0-12897 GCA_032360425.1 Rubia occidens | reverse complement strand
GTGGCCCACAACTATTAGATCCACCAGATTTCAAACCCACAACCCGTGCTCCAACAAGCTTTGCAGTAGCTTACCGACTAGACCTCTATTTGTAATATAGGGTTTTGTGGGTTTCTTATCGTCACCCTAGTTTTTAAAGTCAACAGCTCAACCACTAGAAATCAACAAGGAGGTGGCGGCGTTGCTGATCTGGTGGCCAGACATCTGACAGAGATGACGGAGGTCACTATAGATCTTGTTCTTGAGTAGAAGAAGACGAGGATGGTCTAAGAAGAGGCTGTCAATTATTTTGCAAGTCGCTAGTTAAGAAGCAGAGGTATTCGGTTAAGAAGAACAAGATGCAGGAGGGCTGTGTTGGAATTCAAAATATAGATATGGTTTGTAATTAATGCCACAACAGTATGTGACCGGGTCACTCTGAATTGGTAATATGTGGTTGGGTCACTCTACATCATTCATAGGCTAATTCAATTAATTCCTCTACTCTAATTAACCCAAAGAATCAACAATCATGCATTGCTGTCACTCCTAAACACGACCTTCGCATTGACCTTTGACCAAACCTGACAAAAAGATAATACTCTAGTGTTCATTCTCGTGCCTAGTGCTAAATAATGAAATGGAATCAATTATTTGTACACACTATCATCAAACCTGAATAATCATAATAATTAAAGACCTATAAATAATGATAACAATAGCATAAAGCAAAAGAATCTAAGAGTCCCAAAAGTCAATGGTTAAATACGCTTGCAAATATCCCCAAGATACAATATCTAAGCTACAATAAATGCAATGAAATGAATAAAAAAGGAGAGGAGAAGTGTTTGGAAATATTTCACATCCGTTTTCCTCTTATTATCCAAAGGATAAGGTTCCTATATAATTTGGGAGGAGACAAAAGGTTTCACCCACTAGTCAAAACCCTAGTAAACTGACTGATACGGACCGTGCCAGCCGACATGGAAAGTACCAAGGGTTTCGTGAATGGACCATGTGAGATTGCATGGTCCATCCTGTGTGACCAGTTTTTGGGCATCCATAGAAGTTACGAAATGTATATGATTACATGGTCCGTCCTCTTGGGTGTGTTCCAAAGTTCATGAATTTACACGAATTGTGAAGGATTACACGGTCCGTCTTCTGGGTTGTGCATTTATGGGTTGAGGCTAATCGGCTAGCATAGCCCGTGCCAGGTTGCCCAGCCTGTGCCGTTTGCGGCTGCTAGGATTTTTTGGCCCATTTTAGGCCTTTTTCAAGGCTCAATTCCCTACTTCTATATATGTGAGCCTTTAGTCTTCTAGAGTTGAACAAGTAGGCATAATGCAACTTTTATTTTCCAAGTAGGTAGGAAGACGAAGAGAGTTTTCTCTCTTTCTCTAGTGTTCTTCTTCTCTTTTCTTTTCTTTTCTCTCTTATTTTTCTAGATCCATGGCATTTAACTCAATATTTTCCATTGATCTATTCTTAGGGAGTTGTTAATTAACGTGGGGTTTGTATTTGTATTCACGATTTAGTGTTTGTTTTGTGATATTTCTTAGAACTACCTATTTCTATGTGTTTATGATTATTATATTGGCTTGTTTTTCATGTTCTTATTAATTGCATGATTGTCACAATAAGATTAGCACATACCATAGTCTACTTTCACTTTGACGCACTTATTGATATCCTTCGAGGAAGGAAACCTAGATGTGCTTTGGGTAACGATAGTCCAATACCTTATAGGAGTGTCCATATGGGTCACCGAGTCAACATTACGATCGACCATACACTAGTCCTAACCAGAAAATTGGCCAGAAAGGTTACAGATAGAGATGGCCTTAGTAGCAAACTAGGGTTAGTAACCCGAGAGCCATCGATAAGGTGTTTCACCCCCTCTTACTTTGTAGGCCTAGGGAGAAGCATTCATGGAGTAGTGCCTCGGATGTAATCATACGGAGGAGATTCAGATCTGCACAACAGGCAGGGCCGTTGTTACACTCCCCTAATTACGGAGGCGGTGTCGATGGAAGTTTACGTGCATACCCTACGTGACAGGTATAAGAAAGTTTTGACCATCGACCATACCACGTGTCAAAACGCTAAAATAGGTTTGTACACATTGTATGTGATTGAATTGAGGATCGAGACAACACCAATCATGTTACGTAAACACTCCTCAAGTGCTAGTTATATAGTTTTATTCTCGTGTGATTTTACATGTTCATAGTTGTTAGTAACCCCCCAATCCTATTTTAGCAATACTAGCTATTCCTGACCAGTGATCGGATTGATGACCCGATCACGGCTATGTGTAGTTAACTTGTAGATTTCTAGCATCTTAGTGGATGACCCCGATATTACCACTATCTATCCCATAGGTAGCATAGTAGTAAGAACGAGAGAAACAATATAAATATCTATCCTTGACCACTTAGTCCCCTCTCGGTAAAATATGTATTTGTTAGCAACGTCGGGAGGGGGCGGGTTAGCCAGGCTATCATCCACACTATGTAACATAGGCATATGTAGGTTTATATGTCTAACATGTGATAGGCTATAGGATAAAAGTCATTCATTGGTCATGTTACACAAATATTCCCCAAGGCTAGTTTAAAATAGTGTAATCTCTCATGTTTGTATGTTCTTTAGTAGTTAGATAAAAAAAACCCAATCTATATTTGTAGCACTGGCTATTCATGACAAACAATCGAAGTGATGCCCGATTGTGAGTTGGGTATAGTTAAATTTTGAATTCTAGTATCTCTGTGGACGACCCCAAACTTGCCACGAGATACTCTCTAGTTAGTAGTGAGCATGGGAGAAACTTATAAATCTTATCTTTAATCATCTAGCACTCTGAGGTTTAATATTGCTCTCCCAAAAGGTTGGTTTTGTACGGTCCTATGGGGTGCATATCAAATTTTGGTGTCGTTGCAGGGGATACTAGTATAAATTTGATTGTTAGCTTGCATGGCTAGTTGGTAGTAGTAGTTAGTGTTTCTGTTTTTGTAGTTTAGTTGGTCATTGTGTTGATCCTTTCAATAGTTGTTCTTGTTACTCCTAATTTGTTTTGCTAATGTTCTCCATTGAACTAATAGTGCTTTGTTTCTTGTTTATGGTACACACCCGTACCACGAACCTAGAAACTCTACACTATCTACCAGAAAATGTAGGTGGCCGGAGAAGGGGGGAAGGAGAATTAGAGAAGAATTTTTGCAGGGGCCAACCGTTGGTTTAGAAGTAGATAGAGAAACTATGGCGGACGATAACAAAATGCTGAGGGAGTTGATGGCTCCTAACTTAAAGAATCAACCCCTCTGCATTGTCTTCCTGTATCTTTCGCAGAATGTTACTTGTGAGGTCAAGAGTGGGATGATACAATGTTTCCCTACATTTCACATGACGACCAGTGAGGATCCTTACAAGCACCTATCAAAGTTATTTGGTCTGTACCAACATGAAGCCACCAGGGGGGTTGGAGGAGGATTAAAACTTGAGGTCCCTTCCCTTCTCACTCTAAGATGCAGCTAAGAATTGGTTGTACTACCTCCCACTGGGTTGTATCGCTATCAAGCGCAAGTTCCTCAAGAAATATTTTTCCACTTCAAAGTCCACTGGATTGAAGAAGGATTTGTTAAACATCTCACAACTCTTGAATGATTCCCTTTATGAGTATTCAGAACTCTTCAATCGATTGTTGGCAAGCTGCCTTTATCATCTGTTCAAAGAGGGAGATATCGTGTACTATTTCTTTGAGGGCTTGTGTGATGAGGACATACGGATGGTGAATGTCGCGTGTAATGGATCGATAGAAAAAAAGAACCCCACAGCCACGATGACATTATTTGAGGACATTGCAAATAGTACTTGTCAATTTGGAGGAACCCACTTGATCGAGAGTGAAGACATGGGGGGAACCCACTTGATATACACCTAAAAACATGTGTTAACCAATGCATTTAGCACATTTGTTATTATATTTTGGTTTGGTGATTGCTAGGTTTAGTCGAGTTTACATTACAAGGGGTTTAGATAGTCATTGTTGATTTTCTTGTCTAAATCCTTAGTTTTGTAGACTTATTAGACCTAATGGACACTATGTCCTTACGGACATCTAGATCTTGTTTTGTGAGCTTATTTGTAGATTACTCATAAGCACTTAGGCGTAGATTGTAGAAGGCTATTCATAATGATGATAGTATATTGCAGCAGGCTTTTCACAAGGATGGTAGTAGGCAAAATGCCACGAGTAAAAACGTGGTATTAGATGGAATCGTGCCAACAAGAAAAAAAGATTCGACTGATCAAACAGGTGAAGAACTGGTACGGGCTATGTTGTACTGCACGGGTCGTGCCAGCCAATCTAGGTGGTGCCAAAGGGTCATGGCATGGGCCACAAGGAACTACAAAGCACGTGTCGTTTAACGGTTTCCTACGGTTAAGTATGCAACATGGTTCGTGCCATATCGCACGGCTCGTGTCCTTTGAAGTTAAAAATCCTAAAACCATCCCATGTCCCATGAAGATTTGGTTGACCATCTGAATCAGTTGCCAAGGAATCGAATCTTGGCCGGCAGCCCAAAAGAACTCCACAAGTCACGTCAATCAGAAAGCCCATGGGGAATCACACGGGCTGTACCATTCTAATGCTCAGAATACGTTCTCAGCCTATGGCCCACGGGGTATCATTCGGCTGGTACCGTTCAAATGATCAGAATACCGTAAGACATACGCCTATCCGATGGCCTTTTCCCTATTGCACAAGCCGTGTGCTAATATATTGCATGACTCATGGCCAACTAGGGTTTAGTTACCTTTTTGGACCTCTTTCAAGGTCCAATTCCTATCTACTATATATAGGGACTTATGTCTACTTGGGTTTGAAAGTTTGGATAGTTAATTTTTCATTCTCCTAGTTTTTCCTAAGAGTAGGTAGAGAGAGAATGGGGCTAGCCCTTCTCTCTTAGTTTAATTCTTCTAGTTTTGGCCAAGGGCATTAAATCCAATGGATCAATTGGGTTCAATGCTTAGGGAGTAGTGATTTAGCTTGGAGATTTAAAATTTTATTCATGACTTGGTAGTTGTTTGGTGAGATACTAAGATCTTCCTATCCTTTAATACGTATGAATATCATGTTTGACTTGTGTCATACATTATTATTAAATGCATGATTGTTAATGCACCCCCAAACCGTCGTCGATAAGTCCACCGCTCTGCTAACCAAAATCTGCAAAACAAATCTCGTGGAGTTGTCCGAGGGGAAGAATGCTCGGATGATAAAGTTAAAAGATGTCTCTTAATTAGAAACTAAATAGTTAAGTTTACAGTGTTACCTTTTTTGCTTATATAGGTGGGTAGGGTAACTATTTCATTTTCTTAGAGAGAAATTATAAGGGTTTTCCCCTGGGCTGGCCCAATGGTTATCACCCAAAGGATATAAGCTTGGGGGTAATATATTGAATCTGGGCCGATTAAATAAGGCAATCGATCCCAATAGCACATTGTGCACTATCAGTAAACCCCTAGAAAGTTGAGGATTCAACCCTCGAACTGGTTCATTCAAATTCATGTTAGACCACGCGATTTGACCTTCAAGACACTTGAGAGCTCAAGGTTCGGCCTTCAACTCATTGTAGGCCAAAAAAATGTGACCTTCGAGCCCCCTGAGGTCTCAAGGGTTTGGCCTATGAGTCGGTTTATTCAAGGAGGATTCGACTCCTGGCTTTCCCATCTTAACTAAGGCCCGATGACTAAAGATTCAACTGACCTCAATACCGTGGCGTAAGGGGATCTTGATCTCACATATCTCAGAGGGCTTGGGTAAGAGGAGTGAAAAGGACATGAAGTGCGTGATAGTCACTTGTATCTCTGGGCGAGTAGTGTTCATCCTGGATTCCACGTGCGCCTTCTTCCCCATTAATGCGGGGAATATTATGCTCACTCAGGGCTATTATCCCATGTTCTTACTTAATTTCCGGCAGACTGAGGCAATCATTACCTTTCTCCGCCTTCTATGTAATTCACCTTTGAGGAATGTTAGTCATTTTTCCCAAATTCTTCCAAGGCATTCACTCTTCCTTAGAGCAGTTCACCTTCCCCCAATCCATTCACCGTACTTCAGAGAACTCCGGCCAGACCACCGGTAAGTCCCCTCTATTCCCTTCATTTCCCCATTCTTTGTTTTCTTTAGAAATTTCGCAAACGCCGTTATGGTTTAAGGGGGATTTCCGGGGTATTTTTCGGCTTCATCCACCGCCGACAGAGGGGACAGTTCCCGTTTCCATAATTCCGGTGTCGTTTCTTCCTCAACAGCCAGCCCGGATCCTTCAGGTGGGGAAGATAGAGATACTTCGGCCCAATTTCGGGAGCCACCCAGGGGCTACTGCCAGAAGTGGGTTTTATCAAAGGGGAGGGTTCAGAGGGAGGTGGTACTCCAAAAGAATGAGGAGGAGAGATTCTTTATTTGGGAGGATATTCTTACCCATGAGGAACTTCGTTTCACTCACCAAAATAATCTGCAAACTCTATAGATGGGATAAGTACAGTAGTAAGCAGAGTCAACCCACGAGAAATGGAGCAATAACTATATAAATTACAGACTAATACAAAACACTCTTGGTGTAGCCACCACGCCTTAATTTTCAAGATTTTATCTAAAACTAATAATGCAACTAACTAATAAAAAATATAAATTAATAATGCAAACTTAACAAATATAAATATCTAGAAAATATATGAAGAAGATAATCGGATTGGAATAACTCATATTAGTTAAACATCAATCATCGGCGCAATGATGAATTAATCCTTACTTATCTATCAGTTATAGGAAAGTAAGTACGCTTAACACTCCAAATTCTTTCTTACCTTGTCGAAAATTGACCAATTATAATTAATCAATTATTTTTCTTACCAAGATGTCTCCAGACAGTATTCGCTAAACTAGATACACACTTCGATAGCATTGAGAATGAAAAGAACCTGATATATCAATTACCAAAGTAAAAACAAATAGTAATGCACACTTAATTGTTCCCAATCTTTCTATTATAGTCTAAGTTAGTTAGCTTTTTTCACAAGAATTCACTACTTTCTAACTTTTTTCAACGATTACGTATTGGTAGAATTAGATAGCACTATCCCGATAATATTCAAGTTGACCAGGATTAAACATATCAAGAATAAAATTAAATCAAGAACAATCAAGAACACATAAGAATCAATTTTAAAACAATTAGATTTCATGATTTATAAACTAATGCTTATTATTCCATGCCGATATATGAATTAGCTACTCATAATAATTAACTAAACAAATAAAGAATATAATAATCAAACATAATTAATAAAATAGAAACGTAAATCGTAACCAAACCGAATGCAACAAGCTGCGCACTCCAGTAGTAATGTAATGCCTATATTGATGCCCAGTAACACCAAAAACACACGGCTCCCTAACTCTGCAATTAATATATTATTATTATACTAAACTGACTCCAGAGAAATATATATCCCGATCGTAAGAGTTAAGGTATATATGTACCTTGTGCGATCGAGAACGGGATATTACAAAACCGAAACCAATCTTGATTCTAACTAAGTAACCTTATTAGACTAAATATCTAATTCCTAAAATAAAAGAATTTTAATTGGAAAGAGATAATACAATCTTTATCAATATGGAAATTTAATATCTTTATTTTCTTCAAATTCATATTTCTTCAAAAATTCACTTTCCACCCCATAACTCCAGTCATTCTGCTTTTACCTCTCTTCCTTCATCTCTGGAAAAAAAAGATTTATAAAATAAGATCATTTTTCATTAGACCACATCGTCTCATTAAAAACGTTAACCTGAAAAACCCTGTGGAAAAAATGGTTGGTTAAGGGAAAATGAGTACAATGTATAGATCCCTCTCAATTCTTCTTATTCATGAATTCCTGCACCAAAAATACCTTAAGTGTAAATTATACCTCAATAAAATCATAATAATCCCACAAAATATGAACACAATATAACATATATCAACCACTGTCATGGAGAGTCCCCAGTGAATTCCTGTTGAAATCTCCATTATGTTGTTTCCGCGGTCAAGATTTATGCGGATCTCAAGCAGGAGGTTCTTCGAGATGATGAAACTCCCAAAAGCCCTCGACCCGAGAGGTGTACCATGTACGAATGGCGTATGAGATTTGGGCTTTGGTTTTTGTTTCCCCCCATCCTCTCTCGACTTCTCTTAGAGCATCAAGTCAACCTGGCCCAGCTTCATTTGAACGTCATAATATATGTCATGGCGTTCATGACCCAGTGCAACAACATGCATATCACCCTTACTTATGCGCTCTTTCGATCCCTCTATTACTTGTTTCGGAGTAAGAACGTTGTTCACAAGGATACAAAGATCAAGGACATTATCTTTCTTAGCAATAGATCTTCGAAGCACCCCATCAAGATCTCCTCGAACTGCTGAGATTGGCATAAGCCACCCATTGAAATCTCCATTATGTTGTTTCTGCGGTCAAGATTTTTGCGGATCTCAAGCAGGAGGTTCTTCGAGATTTTTGTGGGAATCCTGGGACTTCGTATCCATCTACATGAAGTAAGGGTCTGGTTATGTCTGGCCCTCAGAGGTATATAAGAAACGGTGTATGGACAAGCCCCAGTTCTGAAAAAGCCACCCCCTCACATCGACTCTTCGAATGTCACCTCCTCAAAGAAGAAGAAGAAGAAGAAGAAGAAGAAAGAAGGCGAGGGTGGTAGACCCAAAAAGGAGAAGAGGAAGGCCCCTTCGAATGTAAGGATATGAGTTTCCAAAAAACTGAAAAGCGCGAAAGGTGGCAGCTCTTGGAAGCCCACTGCAAAAACATGAGAAACTGAGCCCTCTGCCATCGAAACTCAGAATGTTACTAAACCCCCCTAATTGTGTGACTGTGTTCACGATATTTTGAGATTTATCTTTACTTTTCGTTTCAATTTTATGTTTACTTTTCTTACTCTTCTTCCTTTTTGTTTCAGTGGGTTTCAACAATGATCTAGTTAAGTTCAAGGAAGAGGAGGAGGAGGTTCTTCAATCTCCCATCGACGATCTCATCCCGAGCCTTCCCCCCTACATCAATCACCTTGTAGGGCTAACAATTTAGAGGTTGGTGTCAAAAGGAATCGCGAGGGATCTGGGGCTCTTAGCCCCTCCTCCAAAATGAAGAAGACCAATGACCAACACCTTTTCAAGCCCAATGCTGATTCTGGGGCTGAAGCCGAAGAGGGTAGCCTCGTATCCTTGGGTTGTTTTGATTCC
This sequence comes from Rubia occidens, assembly GCA_032360425.1. Taxonomy (NCBI): domain Eukaryota; kingdom Viridiplantae; phylum Streptophyta; class Magnoliopsida; order Gentianales; family Rubiaceae; genus Rubia; species Rubia occidens. Next base: position 3,616 of record JAUOBV010112689.1, on the reverse strand, counting down.
TAACTTTTCGCCCTGGGTGGCTACTGCAATGGGGTTAATGAACTGTAATCTTCGAGAGTTCCTGGCTAAGGAAAGCCAGGCCGAGGAGCCTAAGAGTGCCTCCAGTCATGTTCAGAAGCTCGTAGCCGGAGTGAATGAGCTTTAAGTGAAGCTAGAGAAGGATGCCTTTGATTGCGAGGCGGAGGTAAAGAAGCTTCAGGAGAAGCTGTCTGTTGAGTCTCTGACCCGCAAGAGTACTAGGCTCAAATGGCCCTGCTCCGACGAACGACAAGCCTCTGTGTTCGAGGCCTACACCAATAGGCTAGAGAAACATAAGAATTCTGACGTTTCTTTAGATCTCCGAGACCTGCATAGGGGTTCTCCAAAACTTCTTGCACGACCATTAACAGAGAACTTCCAGCTAAATATGCTACCATGGTGGATGTGCACAGGAAAATTACCTCCTCTCCCAGCTCGATTGTCTCTGGTGGAAATCCATCCTGGATGGGGCTGTCGAATTCCCCCTACTCGAGCACCTGAAGGCCTCAAGCTGTTTTTTCATTGCGGAGGAGACCCACAGGCTCGAGGTGTATAAGGACGAAGAGCGCAAGTTGTCGGAACCTAAGGCCAAGCGTCAGCCAACTCCCCTGAGCATCCATATTTTTTAGCGTAGCGTAGGGAATAATGATGTATGAATTCTTCTCTTAGGAATTTTTCCTTTGAGACTTATATTTTATATTCCCTATTCCGCTATTAATGAAACTTATTTCTCTTACTTATGGATTTTAATTTTCTTTATCTTATAGAGCTTAGCATTGGTACCCTACTGCCCCCCCACCCACACACAATTTAAGGGGCTCAATCTTTGAATTCTTTTTCCAAGTGATGAAGAAGTGGTATCACAAAACGAAGAATGGGCATGGGACCATCGCATAGCTGCTGGGCAGTATTGGTGCAGAGCCCTTTGCCTCAAAGATAAGATTCAGGCCGCTTACGAATAGCTTGACCTATGGTGGAGCGGCCTCTATGAAATGCAAAAGGGCCTCCTTAATGATCTTAGTTGATTACGAGAAGAGAAAGACACTTTAGCTTCTACGAAGGACGGGCTCGTCGATACTCACAAACTCCTCCTCGATTAGCCCCACAGGCTTCTCACCGAAATCACAACCGACGCGGGGTTCAATTCAATCCACGAGTGTTTGAGTGCGGCTAAGGCCTTCAAGTCCTCTGGGGAAGCATCCTCCTCTTGTTCTCAAAAAGCTATCGAGCACTACAGTCGCGAGACTCAGAAACACTTAGACGAGGCTAACTTCCTTCGTAGTTGTGTTCCAACGGCCACCTCTGAGCTTAAGAGCAAGAAAAATATAAACCAAGAGCTTCAAGCTCGGGTGGAGTGCTTGGAGCGGTCAGTTAAGAAAACTTAGCAACTTTTTTTTGTTGCTTATCAAGAAAGAGATAAGCTCGAGAAGGATACACTGGAGCACCAAAACACGTTTACCGCCTACGAAAATAGCTTTCTAGCTTATATTCTTTGGCTCAAGATGGTCACACCTACCCTCATCAATGATTTTAAGGCGTACCTCTAAAAACCGGGGACATCATAAAGAGCCAGAAGCTCGATGAGCATCCCAAATATGACAAAGCTTATGCCGAGGCCCAAAAAAGTGGCTAAAGAGATAAAGGAAAAAAAGGGAGGAGCTTCTAGTTCTCAGGCCACTCATTAGAAGAGCTTTAAAGGGAAGACGAAAAGCGCGGCTTTGAGCTCCCAGGGTTGCAGTCTCACCGGACCACGTACGAGGAGCAGATTCGTCTTCTCCCGCTTGGGCCAACCTTCAAACCATACAGAAGGAACTCCTTCTGTGCCATCGATTTAGCCAGTTAACTCAGCTCAAAGGAGTGGCCCTCAAGCTCAACGGCTAGCCTAGTACGTACTGCTAGCACTAACTAAGGGGCGCCATCCATATCCATTGGTATGGATCGAGGGGCACCTACCAGTATTTGTCGGGTAGACACCATTAATGGTGTTGTTGAGATAATGGAAGAAAACGAAGACTCTGACAATGTTCCTCTATGCTAGAGGCCTAGGAATTTTTCCGTACGCCCCTTAACCTCATCCCAGGATGAGGAGCAGCCAAATCTCATTAAGGATTTCTTGACGGCTATAGCCCTTGTCAAATCTGAAGTAATGGAAGATCCCTTCATCCCCTTAGAAGACCTTCTACCCCATTAGTACATAGTTTTTAAGGTAGGGAGGATAATGCGTAGGTGGTTGTTTGTTGTATTGTAATGTTTTAATTTCATCTTGAATGTACATAAGGAATTTGTTCCTCTTATGAAATTTATATGGAACCCCCCTTTTACTAAGAGAGTCATCGTGAACTCTCAAGGGAATCGTCCCTCGTTACTTAGTTAGACATCGTAACCTTTTAAGGAATTTGACCCCCCGTGTTTGCAAGCCATCATGGCTGCTTTACGTGTGAGAATATGGGATTCAACCTAGAGCACTTTACCGGTGGGATTTGACTCAAAGCTCTTGGAAGGTCATTGAAATCTTTCAAGTGTATGTAAGGATTCGATCTTTTAGGGCTTATGAATCTATGGGGTTTAACTCAAAGCGCTTGGTAGGTCGTTGAGACCTTTTAACTGTATTTCGATCCTATAGCGCTTATGCATATATAGGGTATAACTCAAAGCGCTTGGCAGGCCGTTGAGACCTTTTAAGTGTAAGCGAGGATTCGATTCTTTAGCCTTATGCATGTATGGGGTTTAACCCAAGCCACTTGGCAGGCCGTTGATACCTTTTAAGTGTATGCGAGATTCAATCCTTTAGCGCTTATGTATATATGAGGTTTAACCCAATGCGCTTGGCATACACTTTTTCTTGTTGAGGGGAGTGAAGGGCTTCGACCTTCTCAACTCATAGTGTAATTTAGCTATTAAGGTAGATTGGAATAAATTTGAGAAGCACACTTCAATAGATTAGTAACAAGGGTTGGGAAATATCTTCAACTTACAACAAGTATCTCTGTCGATGAGATTCCTCAGCCTATAGCTATTTTCGGGTAAGCTACTCACTAGCTTGACCAAGCCTACTGAGATTTAGAAGAGTATTACCTCCTAAGGTTGGAGACATGCCATCTACGAGGAATCGGCTCGCCTAGGAGAGTTTCCAACACATAGCTATCCCCAAGGTGTGTTTCAAAGACTCTCTAGGGTCCTTCCCAGCTCGCGACCAGTTTTCCTTCGGGCTTCTTTTGGATTTTTTCATTTCTTCTCATCACAAGATCTCCTGGGGAGAATTGGATCTTTTGAACCCTTTGTTCAAGAAATCGTTTCATCCTTTCCTTGAAATTGGCTTCGTGGATGGATGCGCTTTCCCTCTTCTCCTCAAGAAGATCCAGGTCCAGCCAAAGCTGCTCGTCGTTGACCTCCTAGTTTTCATTGCTGATGACAAATGACCTTGGCTTCGTGGAGGGACGTGGGAGATCGTCGCCATCCTCTCAAAGATACTATTTTTAAGCCCTAATGCGTGCTAACTACAACTAAGTAGCTAGTGGCACGTTGGGATCGTCCACAGAGAAGAGTGATATTTCTAAGCGTCTAAACATACAATGACGAGTATAAGCCTAGATATATA
>JAUOBV010112579.1:0-12899 GCA_032360425.1 Rubia occidens | reverse complement strand
CGCTTGTTCATATTCTTCTTCATGTTCTTTTAGCCCTTACCTTCTCTGTGATTCTATCTGTGTATTTCCACTCGGCCCTTTGGTTCTCTGGCGACCTTTGACCTCCTTCCAAGTACCCCTTTCTGCCTTCTCCTATCTTCTTTCTGTCACTTTATTTTATTACCATGGTTTCCACCGCTGGTCCCCCTAAATCAGAATCATACTGCGACACCACTAACCCTGAGTTCAGGACGGCCTTTCCGGTTATAGAGGCCACCTTCAACGCCCAAAACACCATCTTTAATAACATTCGTGACCATGTTCTTCTCTTTGGGATCAGTCAAAGAGTCATAGACGTGCCCACGGGTATGGTCGCTGTTTACCTCGAGATCCATCGCTTCTGCTCAGACAGAATCGGTTTCCCAGGTCCTACCCATGCTTCACTTCAATGCCTGGCTACGTGAATGTTTCCTCAATGTCGCCAGTTCAAACTCTTTGGCCGATCGATTAGCTGCAGCCATTCTCAAGGTTTGTTCTTCCTTCCCCTTTATTAATTTTCCTCTTATTTGTACTGCGCTTACTTATTTTATTTTTCTAGCACCTTTGCTCTGCCAGGGTCATGGAGGAAGAAATCGACAGTCTGCGTGCAGAAAATGGTGAGCTAAAGTGTGGCTTGGGTTCCCTGCATTCCCAGACTCATCGTGTTACGGAGCTGGAGAAATGTGTCACCAGCTTTCTACAGAGGTCCCTGAACCATGCTGAGGCCAAGGTCGCTGATCTGACAAGTTTCCAAGAGTGGGCCTTCACCCGGGGTTTCCTGAGCCTCTACTCCTGCATGGTGCGAAGTAATAAAGCACCTGAGTTGTTGAGCGGTGTGCTGAAGTGAACATTCCCTCTACTCTCGCATGGAGGATGAAGATCAATTGCGAGCGAGCAGTGCGTTGAAGTGAACGTTCCCTCTACTCTCGAACGGAGGATGAAAATCAATTGCGAGCTGGCCTTGGTGATGCCTCTGTTCCTTTCCGGGAGTACAGCTTCATTGAGTACTTCTCAAAGCTACATCCGGGAATGTCATTGGCTGAGCTGGATAGTTGGAACCCCGAAAGTATCCCCCCCGAGGCCGTGCACATTCTTCTAGCGGGACCCAGCAACTGGCTGAAGATATAAGGGTCCCTGATGCGGAAGTAGCTCAGGCGATTGGCAGCTCAAAGAAGGATGGCGATGCCGGGCAGGTCAGTGCAAGGGGCGAAAGTGGGGAGGCTAGCGCCATGGCTACTGGAGATGCTGAAGGGTAAGATGGCACAGGGAAACCCTGAAGAATGAAAGCTTTTGTGTCTGCTTCTTTGTTGTTTTGTTATTTTTTTCATTTGTTCCCCTATTGAGAAATTAAACATTTGTTTACCTCTTTATTGCAAACTTTGAATCCTTTTCTCTTTGGCCTTTCGTTGCGTTTTATGTTTAAACATTCTCCCTCCAGAAATTCATTAGCTTTTGTTTTTCCCGGAAAGACTATCGCTTTGTTCTGGAACGGCTGTCATTTTTCTCTGGCGCTTGTCATTCCCGGGGATATTATTCTTTTTATCTTTGGAATCCGATGTACAGCCGGGCTGCCTGCAGGGACCATCGTTTATTGTTTCGACCTACACTTGACTTGCCATTTTGCTGGCTGTTAGGGCCCAGCAATCGACTGAAGATACAGCCTTCCCTGATGCGGAATAGCTCAAGCAGTCAGAGACTCATTTCATTAGCCCCGTTTAGTTTCAGCCTGCACTTTGCGCTGGAAATCGAAGCAACTTTAGCCTAAATCGGGTCTTTCTCCAGCGCTAGGTGCGGTTAGAGATTCATTTCATTAGCCCCGTTCAGATTCGGCCTGCACTTTGAGCTGGCAGTCTGCACCAGCGCTGCAACTTTAGCCTAAATTGGGACTTTCTCCAGCTCTAGGTGGGCCGGAGATTCATTTCATTATCCCCGTTGAGATTCGACCTGCACTTTGCTCTGGCAGTCTGCACCAGCGCGACAACATTAGCCTGAATCAATCTTTCTCTGGCGCTGGGTGCGGCTGGAGATTCATTTCATTTTTCTCTTGTACTCATTATAAACATTACACAAAAGGAAAGACATGGACGTATATTGGGGTTTCCTCGGGATTATCTTCATTTCACAGGCTTTCAACAAATTTGATTCCTTCAGAAACCCCATCCCGTCTACCCGTCATATTAAACAGCCTAAAAGCAGTTGTCATGAGTACATAAATTTATAATCTCTTCAAGCGTAGTACCTTCTCAGGTTAGCCATGTTCCAGGTTCTGGGAATTGGTCTTCCATCCATCGTCTCCATTTTGTATGCTCATTTTCCGAGTACTTCAGTCACCTTATACGGGTCTTCCCACACATCATCTAGCTTCTTCTGACCCTGGGCTCGACTTGCTTCATTCTTCCTTAATGCTAAGTCCCCCACTTTCAAGGATATTACCCGCACCTTGCTGTTGTAGTGTTATTCCATCCAGGATTTGTATGCTGCTTCCTTTAGTGCTGCCTTCTCCCTGAGTTCATCCAGGAACTCCAAGTTCTCCCTGACAGCTTCTCAATTTTCTTCCTGGCTCAATGGTTCTGCTGCTCTCCTGCTAGGCGCTGCCACTTATGGGGAGGTTATTGCCTCAGTCCCAAAACACATCCTGTATAGAGACTCTCCTGTAGCGGTTCTTAGCGTAGTCATGTACGCCCATAACACACTTATTAATTCTTCTTCCCACTCTTCTTTGGCTTGTCCCTCCTCCTTTTCAGCCTCTGAACAATCATTTTATTTGTCGCTTCCGTTTGCCCGTTTGCTTGCAAGTGCGCTACGTAAGTGAACTGCTGTCTTATGTTCAATTCTGCACAACATGACTTGAAAGGTTCGTGAGAAAACTGTTTTCCATTGTCGCTAATGATCACTTGCTGGATGCCGAACCTGAACACTATGTTCCTCCAAGAAATATTGATGATGCTTCTTCCTGTTATGCTTGATGCGGCCTTCGCCTCTACCCACTTTGTGAAGTAACCAATTGCCACAAGTAAAAATTTCTTTCTTCCTACAGGCTCCGGGAATGGTCCTGCAAATCTCCCATTTTGCAAAAGGTCAGGGTGACCTTATACTGGTCATTTTCTCAGGCAAAAGCTTCTGCATTTTTGCGTGTTCCTGACACTTACGACAATCTATGGCCATCTTTTCTGAATCTTCCCTCATGGTTGGCCAATAGTATCCTGCCCTTACTGCCCGCAGCTCCATTGTCCTTGCTCCCTGATGACTTCCACGACTTTCTTCATGAATTTTCCTGAGGATTAGTTCTGTTAGTCCTAGACCTGCGCATTTGAGCCAGGGCTCTGTGTAGCCCTTCCTGTACACCAGCCCGTTTCTAATAACGTACTGTAATGCCTTTCTTTTTATTGTTCTTGCTTCCTTTTCTCCTGTCGAAAGCTCCCCATGCTCCGGATATTTACAAATAGGCATAATCCAATCGAACGATGATTCGTGTAGTGCCACTACTTGTCTTGCATCTATTGACCTGCAGGCTAGCTTCTCAACCAACACTGTCTTGGTTAAGTGCCCGTGAGTTGAGGAGGCTAACTTTCTCAACGCGTCTGCCCTGGTATTTTACAACCTCGAGGCCCTAGTAACATCGAACTCCTCGAATTCAGCCGCTGGGCTTCTGACTTTGTCCCTGTATTTCATCATTCCCAGCTCTTTAGTTGCGTACTGCCCGTTATACTAGTTGGCCACCAACATCGAATCTCCGTATGCCTGCTGCTTCTTTGCTCCCAACTTCCTTGTTATTTCTATACCTGCAATCAGTGCCTCGTATTCAGCTTCATTTTTTTAGGCTGAGAACTTGAAGCGTAGAACATAGGTCGACTCCACTCCTTCCGGGTCCGATATCACCAGCCTCGCGCTTGCTCCCTCCACTCCGGAGGCTCCATCTACGTATAACTTCCATACGTCTATATCACTTTTCTCACCCAAACTCGTAGGTTGAGGCCCCTCTTCTACCACAACCCCTTTTATGTTTTCCTCCTTTGGCATTTCTGTTAGAAAATATTCCATCACCTGCCCCTTAATTGCTCTTCTTGGGGCATATTCGATGGCGTGTTCTCCTAGCTCAACTTCCCACTTCATTAATCTCCTTAGCTTTCTAGCTTGGTCAGTATTGCTTTGAGCGGTTGATTCTTCAAGACCACCACAGGGTACGCTTGGAAATACTGCCTTAGTCTCTCTGCTGCATAGACCAGGGCCAATGCTAATTTCTCTTAACCTGTGTATCTCTGTTCGAGACCATGCAGAGCCCGACTGGCAAAGTATACCGGTCGGTGAATTTTTTTTCTTCTTTAACCAACTCCCCGCTTACAACCTCATCGCTTGCTGCTACATACAAGTATAAGGTCTTTCCCTTCTTTGGACTGGTCAACGTGGGAAGATCTTTTAGGTAGGCTTTCAGCTCCCCAAATTCCTTCTCCTGCAATTCTCTCCATTGCACCATCCTCGTTTTGTCCACAGATCCTTTCAGTGTTCTGAAAAATAGGAGTACCCTTTCAGTTGCCCTTGGCATAAAACGGTTCATAGCTGCCAGCTTCCCATTCAAGCTCTGAACCTCCTTTACCATGCTTGTCGATTTCATCTCTAAAATTTCTTTTATCTTCTCAGGGTTTGCGTGCAGTTCCTATTTTGCCACCATGTGACCCGGAAATTTCCCTGCCCCTACTCCAAATTGGAATTTGGTCGGGTTCAACTTCATTGTGGTCGGCCTGAATTGCAACAGAGTCTCCCCGATGTCTTCCATGAGAGTCTCATACTGGCTTCTTTTTATTACCATGTCATCCACGTATACCTCCAGGTTTTTGTCAATTTGTTTTCGGAAAACTTTATCCACCACCATTTGATATGTTGCCCTAGCATTTCTCAGGCCAAAAAGCATTTGATTGGGTAGTTGGTGAGAGCGTCTACCTTCTGGTCAATTACTGGCAACGGGTAGCAGTCCTTTGGGCAGGCCTTGTTTAGGTCCGTATAGTCTACACACATCCTCCATCTATCATCATTCTTCTTAACCAGTACTGGATTGGCCAAGAAATTTCTTCCAGGATCCCCACCGCAACTAGCTGGCCTACTTCCTTGTTAACCGCTTCATTCCTTTCCCTGCATAACATCCTCCGTTTTTGCTTGACCGTCATGTAAGAGGGATCCACCTTCAACTCATGACAACTTACATTCTTCGACACCCCTGTCATGTCTTTCGTCTTCCAGGCGAAAGCTCGCCCATTTTCCTATATGACTTTTATCAGCTTGTCCTTTACCTGACCTGGGAGGTTATTTCCTACCTGCACTAACCAGCTTTCATTCAGCCTCACCGTTTCCACTTCTGCACCCAGCTTTGATAGATCACTTCCTTCCCTGATTGACCTGACAGGCCTTGATTTGTGTAAGTTGGCCCGTGTCTCATAGTTCATGCCTTCGTTTTTCAGCTTCCTCTTGTTGAGCGCAATTCTGTGACACTTTCTAGCTCTCTGCTGATTTCCTTCACTGTGGCTATTCCTTTCTTGGTCGGGAACATCAACAACAGGTGCAGGGTGGACACTTTTCCCTTTAGCAATACTAGTGTCGGTCAACCTAGTATCAATTTGTAGGGACTGTTTTTCTTTACGACTATGAATTTCATGTCCACCGTCTTACTTCTCTCGCCTTCCCCACCGTCATTGGGAGGAGTATAGTGCTCTCCGACCATACCGTCATGTCTGGGAAATCCACCAGCGGGGTGCTCGTCCATTCCAACTTTCTCCTGGTATTCTCATCCAACTTTTCAAAACAATGCAGTACTTCATTTCTGCAGAGCTACCTTTGTCAACATATGCTCGGTGTATCCTCTTATCTATTACCCTGATCGTTATCACCACCACATTTGTGCCTTCTAGCCTATCCAGTATCGGGTCACTATCGTCAAACGTTATGGCTTCGTTTGCTCCCGGCTTCCTTTCCTCGGGCATTGGCTTCGAGGTCAGCCTACAACATGTTTTTCGCTAAGACTCGGTCATTCCTCCTACGTTTCCAGCCATGATGACGTATATATATATATTACCGTAGGTGCTCTTTATCTTTCCGGGGGTATTCTCTCTCTGTCTTTTGCGGTGTTCATCAACTTTCTCAGCTCTGGCCACCTCTTTTCCCTTATCCCGTCTTTGCTCCCTGTTGGGGCTCCTTGCCTTACCCCGATGGTTCTGCTGTTTGCGGAATCCTTCATACTTGTTCTTTCCTTAGTAAGTAGCCCTGTTGTGATCCTTCACGTTTTTTTCCAAGTGCGCCAGTTTCCCCTTCTGCACTGCATTCTTTATATTGTCCTTCAGGTGAATACAGTCGTTCGTGCTATGGTCATGGTACTCACAAAACTGGGGCTTATTCCTCTTCTTCGGAGGCATCCTCATCCTTGGTGGAACATCCAGGATGCCTTTTCCTGCACATAGCCCAAAAATCTCTCTGGGCGTTTTGATCAGAGGGGTAAAAATTCTTTCTGACATGTCAGACATGCCTACTGCATGTCCGATCAGCCCCCATTTTCTTAATTCATCCTTCCCAGTTGTCCCTCTCAGATTTGCGCTGACTATGACCTCCCAACGCTTCCTTCCTCCTTTTATCCGCTAAGTTCACCCTGTGGAAATTTCTAATTCTTCTCATCAACTCATCAATAGTCGTTGGCGGGTCCAGGATGAAATCCAGAAACAACAGCTTGTGCCTAAGACTGTTCACAAACGTGTCGATAAGGAACTGACTGCTCCTCTCCTCCACCTGATTTGCTTCATCATTGAATCTATCCCTGTATGCGGACAACGTCTCCACCGGCTTCTGCCTAATGGCAAGCAACTCCGACCTCGTCTTCCAAAACATTCTCATTTACATGAAATGGGTCAAGAAATTTTCTTCTAGCTGGCTGAAGCTATCTATCATCCCGTCTTCCAAGTTCCTGAACCATACCCTGGTCGCAGCTGTTAGGGTGGTTCCAAACACCTTGCACCATATAGCTTGCGGTATTGCAAAAGTGGTCATGTTGGTGCAAATGGTGTGCAAATGGTCCTTCGGGTCTGCCTCGCCATTGTACCGACCCAAGTTCATTGGTATTTTCAATTTTGGATCTGCCGTAAACAACTATATTCATCTGGTAAATGGTGATCCCCTAGCCTGCCTGTCTGGGCCCTCCTCTCCTTTTGGTAGTGCCTGTCGCCCGGTCTGTTCTTTATTCCTCTGGAATGGCACATAACGGTCTCCCCATTCTCGGTCTGTCATTGTTTCTTCCGCTCCAACTCACCCCCTTTTCCCTGAAGAAGAAGTATTTTTCTCTCTTCTTGCCTCACTTTGAACTGTCTGCAACACTTTCCATCCTCTAATGGGTGCCTCAGAATCTCCCTCTTGTTCCAGGAAAAGCTCCATCGGGTGCACTTCATGTCCCCTTCACCGGGGCTGCATATCCTCCATTTCCTTTAGTCTGCTCATCATCTCTTTATGGAATGCCATTATTGTTTGAAAGATTTCTGAGTCATTCGCTACCTCCTTCGCAGTGTGGATTTGGTGCCTATCACCCACCGGTGTTAGCGTCAGAGTGGACTTATCCTCCTGCGTTACGTCTTCTATCGTCACCTAGTTGTACGAATTTTTTGGCATCCGTGCCTCCATCTTATCCAAGCTGCGTGAATGCTAAAATATTACTGCGATCACCACAGATGGCACCATTGTTAATACTAAAAATTGTAGTATATCCAACGATTATTCACACCAGCCTAATATGCACCTGAACCTACAAGACAGACAGAGGGAGGTTCGGCAGGCAGACCCAAGGTTGTGCCTGGTCCGACGCTCCCGTTAACCATGGCAGTCATGTTGGAGCGTATCTCCGTGAATAGGTGACTGATAGGAAAATCTTACCTCGTGTCTTACGCTCTTCCTCGTTATATGTGGTTTGGTGGATGATGGGACAGACCTTCAAAATGATACCTGTCTAGCCTCACGCCCAAGTAAGATTCTTGGATATGCATGCTGGGCCTTCCTGTCTTCTTTTTTATTACTGTGCCTCTAGGCCCATACATTATTACTTATGATTTTCATTATAAAAAACCTGAGCATGATACTTGTTCCTTGTATTGTAAGCTGTCGAGTTCACTAGATTTCTGAATCTGGTTTGTATTCATCCCAACCCTTAGATTCTCCTTGACCTGTAAAATAGCTAAGATCTATATCAGACAAGTCGGTACTTTACCGGATCTGCTCTGACGATCTTGTTAGAACAAAGAACTCTCTAGGGCTTCTGTAAATGCAAGTCTCGGAATGAGTTTACCGTACCTCATACGCATGTTCTATTACTTGTTCTATGGATTTGGTGGCTGATGTGACAAGTCATGTCACATCAACTTCTGCTCGTTGGAACTTTACAGATTCTATGAGCAGTCTCCTATCTTGGGCCAATTTAAGCTAAGTGAGTTGTCAGACCCATACCTTATTAAGTTCCCCCAACCTAAGTCCCTGTTATCGTAATAAACAGGATGATGGGTTAGGTTAGACAACGATGGTTCATGTGATGTTGACCAGCTGCTTGCGCCCTTCACTACCTATCGATTTTCTTTTCGCAGGAAAATGACGGTAGTTATTATTTGAAAAAATTGCACGTTTGGGTCAAAACGTTTACGCTATGCGTTTTGATTGTCGTCGAGTCTCTTCTTTCTGATATTGTTGGACAACTTTCTATTTTCTCACCTCTTCTCGAGGTGGTTTTAATCATCTATTGCGTCGACTCTTCAATAGTGCATATATATATATATATATATCTTGGTTTTTGGGTCTGATTTCCTTCCTTCGTCATTTCAAATTGCCTTCCCACAAGCTTTCTCTTTTTTCTACTCTCTCTCTGCTCCACAAACTTCTTTCCAGCGCCGCCTCAGGTACCCTTTCTTCTTCCTCTTGCTATTTCTTTTGCTCTTTTCTTCCCCTAAGTTCCTGGGAAATATGGTGTCTACTCTAAGCCCCCCGAAGTCTCGGTCTTTCTGTGATGCCACGGCCAGTGAATGTCGTTATATCCACCAATTTTTTGAGATGGTACTCGTCGTTCGGGGTGATGGATATTATGACATCGGTGATCACATTACCTTGTCTGGGTCTGGGAAGACAGTACTGGATGTCCCTCAAGGGATGGTCGTTGTCTACATAGAAACCATTGAAAATGGTGGTTTTCGGATTCCCCTGTCCCGGTTCTGTTAAGCTGCACTGGGCTATTATGATTTGACCCTTACTGATCTTCCCCCAAATTCTCTTCGCCTCCTTTTTGGATTTGAGGACCTCTGTATGGGCTTCGGTTTCACTCCCATCATCCTCCTTGTCGAGTATTTTACACTTCCGCTAGGATGTCTCTTTACTAGTCTTACTTGAAATTTTGTCCTGATGGCTTTAAGCTTCTGACTGACTTTCCTACTCGTATCAGGTCAAAGTGAGGCTTCATTTTTGTTGAAGAAGAGCTGGTGATAGGTCCTAAGATCCACACAAGGCCTTTCCCAGCAGGTCCGCTTAAGATGCATGGCTGAATCAACTCTCTTTCCTTCATGTTGGGTTGAATCAACTCCCTTTCCCTCCTGCGTTGTCCCCGCCAGCTTCGCTCCTCTGTGTGCATGCACCAGACTACGCCTCCTCTCTTGTCTGCATTATCCGCCCTGCATAAATTTTCTACCCTTTTCATAAACTCATCAATCGTCCTGTGAGGGGATGGGGTTTAAAGTTTAGTCACTCAGCAACAGTTCATGCTTGAGGCCATTCAGGAATGTGTCCATGAAGAACTTCTTGCTCCTATATTCTTCCTGATTTTCCTCGTCGTTAAACCTCTCCCAAATTTCTGAAAGTGACTCTGGTGATTTCTGCTTGATGGCAAATAACATCTTCTGGAACTTACTTGTCTACAAGAATCTCTCTAGAAACTTCTTCTCTGGCAGCCTGAAACTGTCTATGGTCTCATCCTCCGGTTTTTTTTTAACCAAAACCTAGCAGCCGCTATAAAAGTGGTTGCAAACACCTTGCACCAAATGGCCTCAGGTATCATGAAGGTGACCATTGTTGGTGGAGAACGTGTGTAGGTGATCCCCAAGGTCATCTTCTCTAGGTCTGTCGTATAGAGCTAGATTATCTTTGTGAACAGCGACCCCCTTCCCCCTTTCGGGATGACATCTCCCTATTTTCTGGTTTTCGCAGTTCCTTTCTCCGTGTCTTGGGGGGGGTCTTCTGGGGATGGTACAGGTCATCCCAGCTATCTCCTGTAAAGGCTTGGTATGTCTCCATACCTCCAGCTTCCGACTTCCTTCCCGACACTAGCACACTCCTTTTGGCCTTGGTAACACTACGTATGATTTCCTCCTCTCTTCCTCTCCTTTGAGAGCTCATTTCTTGTTCATCCTACTCGTGAAACAGCTTTGTCAATTTGATGTTGTGCTTCTTCTTTTCTGGGTCATCTGCTTCTTTGGCCCTCTCCCCTTCTTCCATCTCTTTCAGCTTCTTCATCATTTCTCTCTGCAAGGTAACGATGGTTTGGAGGATTTCAGAGTTACCTATCAGTTCGCCGATGGTCTGAAGCCTGTGTCTTTCTCCTGTTGGCGTCAAAGTATGTTCTTCCTCTTGATGTGTCACGTATTATATGAACATGTGGTTGAGTAGGTTTCCAACCAATGGTGGTCCTTCCACAGTGTATGAGCTATACAGATGCTAAAAATTTTGAGCGATCCCCACAGACGGCACCAATGTTGAGTTCTCTAGATTTTCGTATCTGGGCTGTATTCATCCCCCGGTCCTAAGATCCTCTTTAGCCTTAAAACATCTAAGATCTATATCAGACATGATGGTGCTTTACCGAGCCTGCTCTGACGATCTTTTCAAAACGAAGAATTCTCTAGGTTTATGTAAATGTAAGTCTCAAAATGAGTGAACGTACCACATACGCATGTTCTATTCCTTGTTACTCCCTCCGTCCCTTTATAACTTTCTTATGTCTTATTTTTCACTATTCAATGATGACTTTTTAATTTTAATATCTTAAATTGTGTATAAAAATAAATTATAAAAAATACATATTTTAAAAATATATGTTACGATTAATCTACCAGTATATCATACGATAATTTTCACATTTAAATATTTAGAGATTTTTACAATGAAAATAGCATTAAATTTGTTGATGAATAGTAAAATAAGACATATATAGAGGGAAAGATGGATCATATGGATTTGGTGGCTGATGTGACAAGTCATGTCACATCAGCCTCTGCCCGTTGGGTCTTTATAGATTCTAAGAGAAGCCTCCTATCTTGGACTAATTTAGGCTAAGTGGGCCATCAGGCCCATGCCTTATTACAAGTCATGTCATTCGACCGCGGTCAACCCGCAAACCCACCCCGTT
Source organism: Rubia occidens (assembly GCA_032360425.1). Taxonomy (NCBI): domain Eukaryota; kingdom Viridiplantae; phylum Streptophyta; class Magnoliopsida; order Gentianales; family Rubiaceae; genus Rubia; species Rubia occidens. The sequence goes on along the minus strand of JAUOBV010112579.1, from coordinate 1,480 downwards.
CAACCCATATTTTTCACCTACTCATTTGACCTATTACCCATTTAACCCATCACCCATTTTACACATACCCACCCAGGTTTAAAAATGGACAACTCACTTGATCCGCGGGTTACGGGTCTATTTTGTTATCCCTAGAATTCTACATGATAGTCCGACACAAATTGGTTATCTGCCAATTCAGATCAGATCAATTCAATAAAATTTATCTGATTAATTTTAATTAAATTTATCTGATTAATTTTAATTAAATTTATCCATATTACTACTATTTTCAGTAACTTTAGTTTTAGTTCAGTTCAATTCAATTTAGTTTAAATTAATTCAGTTTAAATCAATTTAGTTCAGATCAGATAACCTCTAAAGAACATGACCTTAAAAGTGACAAATATCAATGTTACGGATTAGAGAAATACAATAATGATTTAAATTGTCAAGAAAATTAATTGTGAATTAATTTAGTGTTGATTCAATTTTCTTTAAACAAAATCTTATTTTACTCGACTAATCGTTAGATATAGTCATTTTATAATACATGTAACTAATGGGGTACTCTGATATTTGTTTTTATTTATTGCTACATGATTCCTATAAATTTAAATAAATTTTAAATTGTATCACAATTAATGTATAACTAATAATAATTTAACTCTAAAAATTATTGAAGCGAGATTTTTCATGATTGGGCTAAACGTTAGTCTGTCTAACATGAGACTTTATCTTTTCTTTATTTTCTAAATGATTAAAATTCAAATACTAAAATATCAAATTTAAAATACTTAAACATCAAATACAAGAAAGCATCTTTTGTCGGTGGTCCCACTGTGATTTCCCAACTTGCAAGTGGTCGATAACGATGAGATCGTGATAGTTCCGGCTCCAGTTGCGGTGGTTCATTGGTGGTGCAACGTTTGCATGTTCTCATGAGGGTGTCCCAAACTATTCAAATGGATGGACTTCAGACTCTTCATTAGATTTCAATAGATTCAATGGTGGTGATTCCTAGTTTAGTCATGTAGTAGGATGTACGATGTTTATATGTAATTTGGTATCTAATATTTAATATAAAAAAAATATTTTGTCAATATGCTTAACGGTTAGATCAATCATAGGAATCATTAATCGTATAATTTTTAATATTAAGCTATAATTATTAATATTTTGAGATGTATTATAAATTACATAAAATTATGGAAATTTCAGCATAATAAACAAAAATAAATATCAAATCACCCCATTTATATCATTCATATAATAATTTCATCTAATGGTTACATTATCTGAGAAGGCCTTTGTACGATTAAAAAATACATATTTAATTAAAATAGTTAAATATTAAATAAAATCACTAAAATACACACTTAAAATATCTATTATCAAAAAAAAGTTAAAATGCATATCTGATATGTCCATTTTATATGGTTATTTTGGGGACATTTTGTATTCACTTTTGTATACTTTTGTGCTCTATGTGTGGCAATTT
>JAUOBV010112368.1:0-12899 GCA_032360425.1 Rubia occidens | reverse complement strand
CTTCTTGATTTTGTATGACATCGTTCTCATCTAGGTAAGGGACCCTGTCTGGACCCTTCTTTCCCAGCTTAACCTCAACCAGCACCCTGGCATAGCTGAGCCTCTCCATATCCTTGGTAGCTCTGTCTAATTTCAGGGGAATACCTATGGGGCTTAGGATCGTGCTCAGGATCTTAGGCTTCCAGTAGACTACATCCAGCTTAGGCAATTTAAGCCAAACAGGGACTTTCTTAGGCATTTCCATGTCCAGGTTCCTAGTCCATTTCTGGATTAACACATGCTTATTATCAAACAGAATGACTCCGTTCTCCAGGACTTGATCAACCTCAGTTTGATGGGCAAATTTAACCATGAATATACCTGGTTTGACCAGCCAAATCTTCAGTATTCCATACTGCTTCCAAATCCTCCTGAAGAAACCGTTTATAACAGCAAAGGGGGGAAATGCTCCTAAGATCTTGCAGACCACGGTTGTATCCCATTCCTTCAGGCTCAAATCCACATCCTCCTTTTCAATCTTACCCATTACTATTCCCTCTACCTCAATCGGTTTATAGAACCTGACCTCATCCTGGTCCTTATCCACAAACAGAGCAGTCCATGGTGGCACCACTTCATTTTCGTTTCTATCCCCCCACTTAACCTTTTCAGTGTTGCTTGACACCACCGTTGCAGGTGAGTTCTGTTTTCCTGTGCCTATTACTTTCACTGGGGCTACCAGCAACTCCGCCATCTCCGTCCCGACCTTCTTTCCCGTGCTTTCCGGCATCTCCAGTTCCTCCAGTACTGTTTCCATACCCTTCACATGGGATTGTTGTTTTGTGACCGAGAAATCATCAATGAGTAGTTTGCCCGGGGTTACCTGTGAGCCGTAAATGACCCTCTTAGCCAGCATCTTCTTCTTCCCACCAGACTTCCCCATTGTTGGAGGCAGAACCGCTGGAAGCAGATCACCAAGGCGGCAAGAATGAGAAAACAAAGGAAAAAGAGGGACACATAGTGAAGGTGTGTTTCGCCCCTACTGAACCGGCTGCAACGAGTGACCTTCTGTTGACAGTTACAGACAAAAAGATTACTTGGCTAGTTTGATATGGCACACCAGAATCCAGCCTAAACACATATACTTCCTCTGGATGCTGGTAAAAGGAAAATTGGCCACTGTGGACAGATTGAAAAGATTCAAGGTTATACCAGGGGGATCTCTATGTAGCCTCTGTAAAGCTACTAAAGAAGATAATGCTCACCTTTTCATCCACTGCCTCTTCACAGCAAATGTCATGCAACACCTCAACATAGGAACAACAAGGAACCTGAGAGACATTAAGAAAAGACTATACCACTTTATGACCAGGAAGAAATGGAGCAGGTTACAACTTTACTCAACATTTCTCTACCAGTTATGGATTGAGAGAAATCAAAGGATTTTCCAAACTAAGGAGCAACCGAAGGAAACCTTCATTGAAATGATCTTTTCTGATTGTAATTGGAGAATATCTGATGCAGCTTGATCTGTAAATTGTATGGGTTTTGGTGGATAATTTTCTGATTGTACAAAGGCTAAGGGTGATGGCCTAATTTTTTTTGATGTTTTGTTCAATATATATATATATATATCATATTATCATATAAAAAAAGTCACTCACTGATACGTTATGTTGAAATTTGATTGGAATTTAGAAATTCTCCATTAGTCCTTTGATAAATAGGTTCTTAACAAATGCACCATCCTCTCGCACACCAACCCTTCTCCATGGTTAGTTCAAGATATTTCCAAAATTCATCTGTGGTACGATTTCCATGCCTCATATTGCTTACGTATGAGTATTTCTTCATCAATTACGTGGTTGTTACATGATAGAAATAAAGCCAACATTCAATCTTTCCAAAGTAGCAAGCAGTCTCTTCTACAGGGTGCTCTTGATTCTTTGAACTAGAGTTACTTAAATTTCTAATGGATTGTGGTTGATTTGTGGTAGCCATTCTCCCTTCATTAGGATAAAAGGTTGGATTAGAATACATCTGGATAGGACCACAACCATCCATCATTATGCCTCTTCCTCGGCGAAGTTAGAAGATCCCGAGTCAAATCCAGGCCTTTGATTGTTAAAGTTGTAGGATGGGATATTTTTCGGCCTTATGGTTCTTTAAACCAACCATGGTTTCACAAATAAGTCACTCATTAAGTTTGGCAAATCCCTAAAAATGTTCCAGTTTGGCTCCAACTCCCTAAGTTAGATGTAGTTTACTGGAAACCAAAAATTATAAGCACTATACTTAGCCCAATAGGAATTCCCCTGAAACTAGACAAGGCTACTAGAGAAGTGGAGAGATTGAGTTATGATAGGGTCCTGGTTGAGGTGGAACTGGACAGGAAAATTCCAAATAAAATACCATATTTGGATGAGAATGATGTGATCCAAAGCCAGGAAATTGTTAGTGAATGGATGCCAATCAAATGCAGCTTTTGTTCTATGATTGGACATGATGGGGGAAAATGTAGGAAGAGAGAGAGTAGCCAAAACAAGTTCAGAAATAGGTCTATGTGCCAATTCCTAAAGGCCACAACGGTGAACCTGACAAACAGGTCCATAAACAGAAGGTGGTGGCACAGACACATGAAAATCAGCTACAAACTGTGAAAACTGAAGGATATTTTCAGCTAGTGAGTAGAGGGAATAAAACACATTCTGAAAATCAAGTTGCACCAGATGATCTTTTGCAGGAATTCAGAGCAGCGGATCAGGCAGATGTAGTATTAGGAGATCACCTAGAGGTAATTTGTTTAACCTTTTAGCTGATCCCCCTTATGATAAGTAAAATACTATCCTGGAATCTTAGAGGGGTAAATAGTGGGGGAAGCAGAAACAGGTAAGTGAGTTTTGCTTATTACAGCAGGTAGGTTTACTGGACTTTTTTGAAACAAAGGTAAAAAAGAAAAATGAAAGCAAAGTTTGGGAAAAAATTGGGTTGCATTGGGACCTAGAAACTAATAGAAATATAGTAGATACGGGCAGAATTTGGAAGGCTTGGAGAAGTGACTACTTTATAGTATTGATATTATATAAGGGGGACCAATGGATTTACATGGAAGTTGTGATCAAGGAGTTGAACCTATCATGCTATATAACTATGGTATATGGTAACAGTCAACCAAAGGATAGAGAGAATCTATGGAGTTTCCTGAAACAGGTGGTACATGGTGATAAACCATGGTTGATCATGGGGGATTTCAACTCACCCTTGAGATTTGAAGAGAGGATGAGAGGTAGTGTAATCCAGCAACATGAACTAGATGATTTCCAATCTACAATAACCCATCAAAAACTAAATGAGATGAAAACAATTGGGCCTCGGTTCACTTGGAACAATAGGAGGGCAGATGAGGGAAGAATATACAGCAGGATAGATAGAGTAGTAGTTAATGAAGCTTGGCTGGAACACCTAACTGATTCAGTGTGTCATGTGATGGTGAATGACACCTCTGACCACACCCCCTGGTGATGAAATTACAAAGGACTCAGTCTAGGAAACAAAAGCCTTTCAAGTTCTTTAACACGTAGACCATGTCAAGGAAATTCAGGCCCACTGTCAAAGCAGTATGGGAAATGGGTGAAGTTACAAATTTGACTCAGCTTTATCAAAAGTTGCAAATGCTGGAGGTACCTCCGAAGAAGCTGAATAGGGAGGAGTTCTCTGAAATTGAGAAAAAGGCCCTAGTGGCAAATGAAGTCTTGATAAGGGATCAGAAGGAATTGGCATTGGATCCGGGTTCTTGGCAAAAGCAACAAAAGGAGACAGAAAGCAAGATTGCAGCAGTACATTTGGCAGAAGCTGAATACATATTTTTGAAACAAAGGGAAAAGGTGAGGTGGTTGAAGGAAGGAGACAGACCTATCACCATGTTCTATTCCATGCTGAAGACTAGAACATACTCTAACCACATAGTCACATTAACTGAGGGTGATAGAACGATACAGGGAAGCAGGGACATTGGAAACCACCTGATAAAATTCTTTCAAAGCCATTTGGGAAAGGAGACAAAACTTGAATTTCAAATCAATCAGGGGGTGATTAGTAGAGGGGCAGTCCTCAAAGTTCAGCAACAAGTAAGGATGATCAAACCAGTTTCTGAGCAGGAAATTATCCAAGCTCTGAAAGGCATCAAATCCAGCAAGAGTCCTGGCCATGATGGCCAATCCAACCTTTCTTCAAACAATCCCGGGACATAATTGAGGGATGAGTAACTAAGGCAATACAGGGCTTCTTCAGAGGTGATCTAACCCCTACAAAGTTCAGTAAGGTTGTTATTAGCTTGATCTCTAAAAAGAATCAACCACAGGTGCCATCAGACTATAAACCTATCTCATGCTGCTCTGTCTTATACAAAATGTTGACAAAGATACTCTATGCCAGACTGGGAGTAGTAATGCCTACAGTGGTTTCAAATAACCAATCTTCCTTTGTGAAAGGCAGAAACATTGTTCATAACATTCTGCTTACACATGAACTGCTCCAGATATACAAGCAGGGGGATTTGTGGCCTAGCTGTCTGATCAAAATAGACATTTTTTTGATAGCCTTAACTGGGACTTTATGTTCAATTGGCTGAAGCTGCTTAAGATTCCAGGTTTGTTCATAGAATGGATCAGGAACTGTGTTACTGCCTCTTCATTTTGCTATCAATCAATGGAAACCTACATCTTTCCTTTGAGAGGAAAGGGGAGTAAAACAGGGAGATTCCCTCTCCCCCTACTATTTGTCTTCTCTATGGAATATCTAACCAGGGTATTGGGCCATCAGTTTCACTCCAATAAAATCGGTTATCACAAGAGATGTCAGAAGGCAGGAGTCCATAGCCTGTTGTTTACTGATGACCTTCTCTTATTTTGTGCAGCTGGCAACACCTCATTACATTGTATTAAGAAGAACCTGAGGGAGCTCCAGTTGACAACTGGACTGGAAATTAATGATGATAAATAGGAGGTTTTCTTTTTAAAGATGAAGGAGGAGGAGAAAAACATTTTAGCTGCCATACTGCAGATTGCAAGAGGGGAGCTCCCTCTGAAATACTTGGGGCTGCCACTAAACTCAACCCAATGGAATGCTAAAACATGTAGCAAACTGATAGAAAAGGTAGGAGGTAGACTTAAGCGATGGGATTCCAGGAACTTATCATATGCAGGTAGAGTGCAATTAGTGAGTTCTTCTAAATATCACAGGTTATTGGGGTAGTGTATTCAATATTGTAGAGAGAATTCACAAGGAAATAGTGGATCTATGCAGAGATTTTATCTGGTTGAGAGGAAATGGGGAAAGTGGATTCACATCAGTTGCTTGGGACACCATGTGCAGATAAAAAAAGTAGGAGGATGGGGACTGAGGAACCCTTCTTTATAGAACAAGAACTCCTTGTGTAAACTCATTTGGAATGTTAGTTCCAAGGAAGACATCATGTGGGTACAATGGGTTCATACATATTACATTAAGGGCCAGGATTTAAGGGAATACAAGGGATCAGAATCACACAGTTAGGGCTGGAAGACGGTTACAAGGTTGAAACTGTAAATGGCTAACCAGCTGGGAAGCTGTGTGGAAGGAAATGGTAGATTCAGCATCAGGAAGGCTTACAACATCCCAAAGGGAGGGGCACAAATGGACTATCTAACAAGACTCTTTTGGCATCCCAAGATACAACATAAACACATGTACTTTATTTGGATGCTTTTCAAGCGCAGGCTGGCCACTGTGGATAGGTTGGTAAGGTTCAAAATTATGTTTTGGGTAACCTTGTGTTGATTCTGCCAAAAGAGCAAAGAAGATGTTGTTCCTATATTCACTGCCTGCCCCTTTGCATCCAATCTACTGGAGTCACTTGATTTTGGAGCTTCGAGGAACCTGAGAGCTCTAAATAAAAATCTCTACTGCCTCATGATAAGGAGAAAATGGTACCTGCTGCAACTACTTTCCACTTCTATATACCAACTATAGATCGAGAGGAACCAAAGAATATTTCAGACCAAAGAAATGAAGATGGAGCTGTTGTCTGAAGTGATAAAATCCGAATGTGAATGGAGGAAAATGTTGAATTGTAAAATGTATTACTATTCTGGTTCCTTAAACTCGGTTTGTAATAGGCTAAGAGTGATAGCCCAAATTATATCTCAATAGATATTTACTTTAATAAGATACATATTTTGAAGAAAAAATTCATTCATTGATACGTTATCATGAATCTTAATTGCTATTTAGGGAACATCCATTAGTCCTTTGATAAATAGTTCTTCACAAATGTATAATCCTCTCGCACACCAACCCTTCTTCATGGATAGTTCTAGATATTGCCAATATTCATCTGCAATTTGATTTCATTGCCTTATATTGCCTAAGTAGAAGTGTTTCCCATGAAGTATGTGGTTGGAACATGATACAAATGAAGCCCGACATTCAATCTTAACCAAGTAGCTATTAGTCTCTTTTAGCATGTGCTCCTGATTCTTTGAACTAGAGGTACATTGATTTCCGATAGATTGTGGTTGATTTGAGGCAGCCATTCTTCCTTCATTAGGAATGAAAGTTGGATTTGAATATGGCCTGGTAGGACCACGACCGCCCGTCATTGTGCCTCCTCCTCGGCAAGTTAGAGGATCCCAAGTCTGACCATGCCCTTTGATTGTTAAAGGTATATGATAGGTCTTTTTTGGACTTAACGTTCTTTCAACAAACCTAAACTTCCCAAATAAGTCATTCATTGATACATTATCATTAAGCTTAATTGGTATTCATGGAATCTCCATTAGTACATTGATTAATAGGTTATTCAAATGTATAATCCACTTGCACACCAACCCCTCTTCATGGTTAGTTCAAGATATTGCCAATATTCATCCGCGGTTCGATTTTGTTTCTCCATCAAGTACGTGGTTGAAATATGATAAGTACGATTGTTTCTCCATCAAGTACGTGGTTGAAACATGACAAGTACGAATCTCGACATTCAATCTTCCCAAGTAACAACCAGTCTCCTTCAGCATGTGCTCTTGATGATTTGAACTAGAGTTACATTGATTTCAGTTAAATTGTGGTTGATTTGAAGCTTCCATTCTTCTTTCATGAGGACTGAAAGTTGGATTTGAATACATCTTGGTAGGACCAGGACCACCCATCATTGTATCTCTTCCTTGGCGAAGTTAGAAGATCCCAAGTCTTACCCAGGCATTCGATGGTTAAACCTATATGACAGGGTCTTTTTTAGCCTTAAGGTTCTTTCAACCAATCTAAATTTCCCAAATAAGTCATTCTTTGATACGTTATCATTAAGCTTAATTAGTATTCATGAAATATCCATTAGTACTTTGATAAATAGGTTATTCACAAATGTATAATCCTCTTGTACACCAACCCTTCTTCATGGTTAGTTCGAGATATTGCCAATGTTCGTCTGCGGTTCGATTTCCTCGCCTTATATTTCCTAAGTACAATTGTTTCTCCATCAAGTACATGGTTGGAACATGATACAAATGAAGCACGCCATTCAATCTTCCCCAAGTAACAATCAGTCTCCTTCAGCATGTGCTCTTGATCATTTGAACTAGAGTTACATTGATTTTCGATACATTGTAGTTGATTTGAGACAGTCATTCTTCCTTCATTAGGACTAAAAGTTAGATTACAATACATCTTGGTAGGACGATTACAGCCCATCATTATGCCTCTTCCTCAGAGAAATTGGAGGATCCCAAGTCTTACCCAAGCCTTCAATTGTTAAAGCTATAGGATAGGGTTATTTTAGCCTTAGAGTTCTTTCAACTAACCTAGGGTTCCAAAATAAGTCATTAATTGATAGGTTATCATGAAGCTTTATTGGTATTTAGGGAATCTCCATTAGTCCTTTGATAAATAGTTTTTCACAAATGTATAATCCTCTCCCACACTAACCCTTCTTCATGGTCAGTTCCAGATATTGAAAACATTCATCCGCAATTCGATTTTGTTGCCTCATATTGCCTAAGTACAAGTGTTTTTCTATCAAGTATGTGGTTAGAATATGATTCAAACGAAGCTCGACATTCAATCTTCCCAAAGTAGCAATCAGTCTCTTTTAGCATGTGCTCTTGATTCTTTGAACTAGAGTTACATTGATTTTTGATAGATTGTGGTTGATTTGAGGATGCCATTCTTCCTTCATTAGAAATTAAAGTTGGATTTTAATATGGCTTGGTAGGACCATGGCCGCCCATCATTGTGCCTCTTCCTCGGCGAAGTTAGAGGATCCCAAGTCTTACCCAGGCCTTCGATTGTTAAAGCTATAGGATAGGGTCTTTTTTGGCCTTAAGGTTTGTTCAACCAACCTAGGTTTCCCAAATAAGTCATTGATTGATTGAAACACACTCGTTGATTGAACTCATTGCAGGTTGGCCGTTACTGCGGGTGAAAACACCTCAACTATGTGTTTCTTTTCTTCAAGCCTTCTTCCATCTGAATTGGTCAGTTGTTAATCAGCTTGGCCGCCAGAAATGGGGAAATCTAGCGGGAAGAAGAAACTAGAAGTAAGAAGAAGCATATATGGTAATCAACAAACCGGGGGGAAAATCCAAAACCAAGTCAAAGGAATGGAAGCGGTGATTGAGCATCTGGAGGAGCAGGAAGTATCGAGTAGAAGAGGGACAATGGTGGAGAGGAAAGAAGACGAGGAACAAATGGTGACGCCTCAAAAAGTGACCGAGGCGGGAACGCACCAAACTGGAGAAAACAATACAAACCCAGTGGCAAAGAGACCGTGGGGAGAGAGAGTGGAGGAGGTGGAAGTTCCATGGACGTCACTCTTCGAGCAGAAAGACCAGAAGGAGGTAAAATTCTACAATCCCATTGAAATTGATGGTTTGATTATGGGGAAAGTGTGTAAAACAGATGTAGAAGACAGTTTGAGGGAATGGGAAACTACGGTAGTATGTAAAATAATTGGGGCTTTCCCCCCTTTTGTGGTGATGAATGGGTATTTTAGGAGAATTTGGAGGCAACATACAATTGTTAAAGTATGGCTTGCGAAACCAGGAATCTTCATGGTGAAGTTTGGACTCAGAACAGAACGGGATCAAGTAATTGAGAGAGGGGTGGTGCTGTTTGATAACAAACCAGTGGCAATTCAACCATGGACCCAAAAATTAGATCTAGAACTCCCAAAAACTGTACCAGTTTGGATACAACTTCCCAAGTTGGACGTTGTATACTGGAAACCGAAGATTCTGAGTACCATCCTGAGCCCAATTGGCACTCCGTTGAAACTGGATCAGGCAACAAGGGAGGTGGAGAGATTGAACTATGCTCGAGTCCTTGTAGAGGTGGAGCTAGGGAAGAAGCTACCTGACAAGATACAGTTTCTGGATGAAAATGATGTTATCCAGAGTCAAACTATTATAGGTGAATGGTTGCCAAGCAATTGTAAATTCTGTTCTATGACTGGACACGATGAATTAAATTGCAGGAAGAAGGAACAAAAACCAGCCCCAAAGCAGGTTTATGTCCCAAAACCTACTGCACAAGAGAAGGGAGAATGCACAAACACTAAAAGACAGGCAGAGATGCAGGACAGCAGAATGGAGAAAAGTGAAGGCGAGGTGGAGTTCAAAAATGTGACCAGAAGAACAACCCCAAAAGCAGACATCCAGGAGAACCAGGAGGTGAACCATAAAACCAGAGCTGTTGCCCCACAGCCAGACCCCCTGAAAGTAGTGAAAGGAAGAAAAAGATTGGTAACCTGTTTAATCTTATAGCAGACCCTCCCTATGACAAGTAAAATCCTAGCATGGAACCTTAGGGGTGTAAATAGTGGTGTGAAGCAAAAGCAGGTAAATAGATTCTGTCTAATGAATCAGGTGGGATTTGTAGGTTTTTTTGAAACAAAAGTAAAGAGAGAAAACGAAGGGAAAGTGTGGGCAAAAATTGGGCCGAACTGGGACCTGGAAACAAACAGCTCAATAGTTGATTCTGGGAGAATCTGGATAGCTTGGAGGAACGACTACTTCACAGTGAAAATACTCAGCATGGGAGATCAGTGGATAGACATGGAAGTAGTGCTGAAGGAGGTGAACCTTTCCTGTTACATTACTATGGTATATGGAAATAGCCAGGCAAAGGATAGGGAGAGCCTGTGGAAATTCTTGAGAGAGGTGGTGCATGATCAAAAACCATGGCTGATCATGGGAGATTTTAACTCACCGCTGGGCTTTGAAGATAGGAAGGGGGGAAAGCAATCCAACAATATGAATTGGATGGATTACAATCGGTTACTGCTCTCCAGAAACTAACAGAGGTGAAAACAATGAGACCTGAATTTACTTGGAGTAATAGAAGAGCTGATGAAGAGAGGATATATAGCAAGATAGATAGAGCAATGGCAAATGAAACTTGGCTGCAACAGATGACAGAATCTCTATGTCAGGTGATGATAAATGGTACATCGGATCACTACCCCCTTATGTTGACACTACAAAAGGCACATGAAAGGAAAATGAAGCCTTTCAAGTTCTTCAATATGTGGACACTATCAAAGATGTTCAGGCCCACAGTAAAAGCAATATGGAAATAAGTGAGGTTGCAAATCTAACACAGCTATATGAGAGGCTGCAGATGATGGAAATACCACTGATGAAAATCAACAGAATGGAATTCTCTGGAATTGAGAAAAGGGCACAATGGCAAGGGAGAAATGGGAGAGAGATCAGAAGGAGCTGGCTGATGACCCTGGTTCTTTTCAAAAACAAAGAAGTGAGACTAAAAGCAGGATGGAGGCAGTAAAATTGGCAGAGGCAGAGTTCAGTTTTCTGAAGCAAAGAGCAAAGATAAAATGGCTTAATGAAGGAGATAGACCTACAAGCACTTTCTACTCAATGATGAAGACCAGATCATACTCAAACCACATTGTTGCTCTGGCTGAGGGAGATAGAATGATTCAAGGAAGAAGTAGCATTGAAGACCACCTGGTGAAATTTTTCCAGAACCACATAGGCGGGGAGGTGAGGACTGAAATGAAGATCAACCCAGAGGTGATTAGTAGGGGCTCAGTTCTAACAGTGCAACAACAAGTCATGATGATCAAACCAATCTCAGACCAAGAAGTTTACAAAGCTCTGAAAGGGATTAAATCCAGCAAAAGCCCCGGCCACGATGGATTCTCCAGCCATTTTTTTAAAGAATCATGGGACATCATTGGGGGAGGTGTAACGGAAGCAGTGAAAGGGTTCTTCAGAGGGGACCGGATCCCTCCAAATTTCAGTAAAGCTGTTATAAGCTTGATCCCGAAAAAACCCCAACCACAAATACCAGCGGACTACAGACCAATCTCATGCTGCTCGGTCATCTATAAGGTGGTGACAAAAATTATCTGTGATAGACTGGGGATGGTCATGCCCACATTAGTCTCAAGCAACCAATCGGCTTTTGTGAAGGGCAGAAACATTGTGCATAACATCCTGCTGACTCAGGAACTGCTACATAAGTATAAACATGGGGACATGAAGCCTAGCAGTCTAATCAAGATCGACATATCCAAAGCTTTTGACAGCCTCAACTGGGAGTTCATGTTCGACTGGCTACAGCTCCTTAAGATACCAGGGGAATTCTTGAACTGGATTAAGACCTGTGTCACTTCTTCATCGTTCAGCATCTCAATAAACGGTAACCTTTCTGTACCTTTTGCTGGGAAACGGGGAGTCAAACAGGGAGACCCCCTATCCCCTTTACTATTCATCCTCGGTATGGAATACTTATCACGGCTATTAGATCACAAATTCCATCACAAAATGATTGGATATCACCAGCGATGCCAGAAAGTGGGAGTCCACAGCCTACTTTTTGCAGATGACCTGTTGATTTTCTGTGCTGCAGATCAAAAATCTGTGGAGGCTGTGAGAGGCACAATGCTGGAATTCCAGAAAACATCGGGCTTGGCAGTAAATAATGGGAAATCACTGATCTACTTCTCCAAAATGCCTGAAGAGGAAAAGAACATGCTGGTGGATATAGCAAAGATTACAAGAGGGGAGCTTCCTTTGCAGTACCTCGGGCTGCCCCTAAACTCAACCCAATGGAATGCAGCATCATGCAGAATTCTGTTAGACAAAATCTCAGGAAGACTGAGAAGATGGGAATCCAGGAACCTGTCTTATGCAGGGCGGGTACAACTCGTAAACACGGTTCTACTCAGCATCTCAGGTTACTGGGCCAGCGTCTTCCGGTTACCGGAGAGCATTCACCAAGACATAGTGAACCTATGTAGGAACTTCATTTGGGGCAGAGAAGCTGGAGAAAGGGGTTTCACGGCCGTTGCTTGGGACACAATGTGCAGGTCTAAGAAACTGGGAGGATGGGGATTGAGAGACCCCTCCCTGTGGAACAAAGCCTCTTTGTGCAAGATTGTATGGGATGTTTACTCAAAAAAGGACATACTGTGGGTGAAGTGGGTTCATGCATATTACATAAGGGGCCAGGAGTTCAAGAAATACAAGGGATCGGAGTCGCATAGCTGGGGTTGGAAAACAGTTACAAAGCTGAAAATGCAAATGGCTGATCAGTTAGAATGCTGTGTAAAGAGCAATGGCCATTTCAGCATTAGGAAGGCCTATAACATTCAGAAAGGAGGGGAAAGGAAAGATCATATGGCAAGACTCCTTTGGCACCCAAAAGTACAACCAAAACACAGGTATTTTCTTTGGATGCTCCTCAAGAACAGGCTAGCAACAGTGGCCAGACTAGAGAGGTTCAAAGTAATACCGAGGGGAACCCTATGTAGCTTATGTCAGGTATGCAAGGAGGATGCACTCCACCTGTTCACTGCTTGCCCCTATACCAAGTCACTGCTAGAGAAACTATCCCTGGGACCAGCCACAAACCTGAGAGCACTG
>JAUOBV010112260.1:0-12900 GCA_032360425.1 Rubia occidens | reverse complement strand
GAAGCCGGAATATGTAGCTTATCCTGGTTTATCATGGTCCTTGGAAATGCTTCAGCAGTCATTGTCTCATATTACCATGAGTTCATTGAGAAGCTTCCATGTTCTCAAAGATACACCACCATTTAGTGTTGCTTGATAGTTTGACGAAGTTTGGGAAACCTCCGGTTAGAGTTGTTCAGGTAAATAAGAAGTTTCTTGATCGTGTCTATGAATTGCATGGCTTGCCCGAGTCAATTGATAAAGATGAACTTTTCACAAGTTATTTTTGCACTTTTTTTGGGTTTGTTAGGGGTATATATGAACATGAGTTTGGTTTGTCATCCACAATCTGATGGGTAGTTTGAACAATTGAATCAATTGTAGAGACTTGTCTTAGATGTTTTGCAGGGGATAAACCTTCTACTTAGGTATCTTATTTATATTTAGAGGAACACTAGTACAATACTACCCACCATACCAACATTTATATGACGCCTTATGAAGCTCCATATGGGATAAAACCAATACCTTTACCACTAAGATCGTGGAATCATTGCATCATTCATGTAGTTGAAGATGAGTTGCAGCAACGAGTTGAAGTAATGAAGTTACTGAAAGATCATTTGTAGAAAGCTCAGACACGTATGAAAAAGTTTGCAGTCATGCATTGTGTGGACAGAAGCTTTCTCGTGGGAGTTTGGATTTACTTAAAGCTCCAACCATAGATGCAACAAATCATTGTTATTCGAACATGTTTGGAACTTTGTGCCAAGTTTTTTTAAAGATCATATAAGGTTTTGGAAAAGGTTGAGAATGTGGCCTATCAATTGGAGTTGCCCCATAAACCAAAAATCCATCTAGCCTTTCATGTGGCTTTACTGAAGAAACACGTTGGTCTTGCCCCGATTAACACTTCACCATACTCATGAATACGGATAGGATGACATATGTTCTCTATCACCGGAGAAGATCTTGCAAAGAAGGATAATCACTCACCAGGGAAAGATGTGAATCATTGGTTGATCCAGTGAAAGAATTTGATTCCGGAGGAGGCATCTTGGGGTGATTGGACTTTCATCGTAAATCAATTCCTAGAATTTCCTGGTTTGTTCTTCAAAAGGAGGCGAATGACACATTTTTGCGCAAGACTTGAGGGGAGTATTGGGTTTATTTATTTATTTTTTATCAAAGAAATAAATTTTATTAAATATGAAATAGATCTTAGTATATTATGGGCCAACTGATGAGTCGTATGAACTTTGACTCTATCAACCTTCCTATAAGAAATAAACTGAAAAAACTGGACCAATCCTAAAACATCTTGAACTTCATTCAAAACTTCCAAATATGGCTTCTATTTGTGGGTTAAGAAACTAATTGCCAATAAAAAAATTAGATTGTACCCCCAGTGACTTCATATGTTGCATGGCTGCTATTATTGCAAACAATTTAACATGTATAGGAGATGTGGATGTGATGATTTCATAAGATGACTGCTTATCTGCAAGCCTTTGGATAATAACCAAACTTCTGCCACCAGTTTTCTAGTTTTGTCAAAAACACGCATCTGCAGTGCAAACATTCATCTCTTCATCCTCCTCTTGATCCTCCACATGATTGTCATTAATGGTCATCTCGCCATCTTCTTGATCATCTATTTGTGGAGAAGTTGGATTGAAATTCTTGTAACAACAATTCAACATATTCGTTTGTCTCTAGATGCATATATGACCTTCATCAAGTCTTATTGTTCTATCCCTCCATATAATATTGTTTCTGAACATCCAGATCATCCATATGATGCAGAATAATAGTGAGAGATCTTTCATTTGGGGAGGCTTGTAGAATCCAATCCTATAACCAAAGAGTGAGAGCCATAAATATTTTCAAATCAAAACCTAACGTACCAACTCTCTAGACTTTCATGGATAAATTACACCCAAACCATTAAGTGATCTCGTGTTTCCAATTTGTTGGCCACAAATTTTGCATCTTGGAACAATGGAACATCCTCTTTTCATTAATTTATCATTTGTAGAGATTGTTCTATTCAAAATTCTCCACATCAGAAACTAGAACCTTTCTGGTAATTTGACTTTCCACAACTTTTTCCATAATTGTGTTTTACCCAACATTACAGATGATGATGATTGTGGAAACTCCATTCGCTTCCTTGTTAAGGCCTCTAAGAGCATCTCTAGTGGAGGCGCAATGTGGTAAAAGTCACTAGTCACATCATAATAATAGACCTCAATGCAAAAACCCCATCTTCAATGCAAGAGTCATTAACGACCGAAGGTCTGATGTGGCTAAAATTCCAACTGACCCCTTCAAATAGACTTTCTGTTAATAGAGACTCATATTGTGGCTGTTAGCATGCCAAATCAGCATATTTACCAAAAATATTTCAATTTTATTGTATATATACATATTTAACAATTTTAAATTCAAATAATCTTAGTTTTGTTGGGTAAATATTCATATAGTAAATTGATTCAACTGTACATTGTATTATTTAATGTATTTTATTATGTTATCACAGAAGGACGGAACCAAAAATAATACATTAAAATTTAGATAAAGTCCATGTTAAACCGACTAGCACTTAGATCAATCATGAAAAACCTATTTCAATAACTTTTAGAGTCAAATTGTAATTATTTATATATTATGGTACATTTTAAAATATTTTCAAAGTATAGGAAGCTCATTACAATAAATAAAAACAAACATCAAATCATCACATTACTTACATTAATTATAAAATGACCTCATCTAACGGTTAGTTTGTTTTAAAAAAGACTTTGAATAAAATTTAATCTTGAATCGACCATTAAAATAATAAAGAATAGTAGATTAATTCATATAAAGGTCAAGGGCAGATCAAGATTTTACTTTAAGGGAGGCCAATGTAATTCTTACAAAGTTTATATAAAATGATATGCAATTTTAAATGAGCAATTTCTTAAATGATCTTTTACTTATAATTTTTAAGTAAATAGAAATTTAATTTTATAAATATAGTGAATAATATTGTTTTGAAAGATATTATTAAATTGATCTATGTTTAATTTTGAAATAAAATGCAATTTTTTTAAATATAAAAGTGAGTTATTTATTAAGTTTTTTTTGTTAAAAGTGATGGTATAAAAAAATTTATAACTAAAATGTGACATTAACCGACGAATTGAAAAGTAAGTTACCAGTTCAGTTTAAAAAATATATTATTTGAATCTAATATTTTTTCTGAAGTTTTTTTGTCCAATTTTTCCCCATAATTTTTCCGTCATTTGCAGTATGCAAAAAAAAATCAAAAATATTTTAAAAGGCAAATAATTAATATGATCATCGAACTGAAAATTATAAACATCAGTAAAAATAGCAGAACATCAATGAAAAATCATAAAACATCAACTAAAAATTAAAGAAAAAATATACTATAAAATAAAACAGCAAAAAATATATAAAAATAAAATAAAAATCGATAAATGTTTTTTAAAAACGCCGACTACAATTAACAAAACATCAACTTAAAATCATAAAAATATCAACAAAAGTTCAATTATCAATTTTTTTTAAAAACTACAAAAATAAATTAATATCAACCAAAAGCTAAAATCATCAATTCCTATCACCTAAACTTCACACAGAAAACGAAAAAAGTCAACATAAGAAAAAACCATTACAAAAAATCAACCTATGTCACCCAAAACTACAAACACAACTCATATCACCTAAAACTCACCGAGAAAATGAAAAATATCAACATGAGAGAAAAAAAAGTAAAAATATATCAACCAATATAACCCAAAAAACTACAAACCATCTACTCATGTCAACTACTACTCACCCGCAAAATGAAAATGTCAACATCATAAAAAAAACAAAAACATCAACACAAGAACTACGATGCCTCAAGAGTATAAATGATTGACTCAAAAAATCATAAAACGTCAACAAATATTTTTTTTAAAAAAACTACAAATATCACCCAAAAGCTACAAAACATCATTTTCTAATACCTGAACGTCATTCGTAAAATGAAAATCACCAACATAATAAAAAAGACACTATAAACATCAACTAACCTCAGTCGTGAAATGAAAAACAGGAACACAAGAATTTTTTTTAAAAAAACTACAAATATCAATTCATATCACCAAAAAAAAACTACAAAACATAGACTTATATCAATTAAACCTCACCTGAATAATGAAAATCATCAGCATAAAGAAAAAAAACTATAAACATCAACATGAGAGAAAAAAAACTACAGACCACAACAACAAAAATTACAGTACCTTAACAACATAAATTCTTCAAAAAAAGAAGTTCTAGTGGGGTTTGAACCTAGGTTTACAACCTCAAAAGGTAAAGTTCAAACCACTACACCAAAGAACATTTACTAGTCATGTATTCGGTCAAATAAAATTTAAACACCAGCAGTAAAACCTCACAAAAAAAATTCTAAAAATTAATTTTCAATTGAGACTCGAACTCATGCCAACATCAACATGATACAATTTACTAACCATTACACCAAAAAAATTCTCATTGTTTATAAACTCATCAAAACATATTAAACCTCAGTTAATGTTTGGAAAAAATTAAAAAAAAACAAGATAAAACCTCACCTCCATGTGCAAAAACACAGCCAGTCGCCGCCACCACCTCAAACCGCACGTAAGCCACGCGCGCCTTCTTCGTCCAAAGGGAGCTTGCATCACACGCGCCCTTCTTCTTCATCAGATTCCCTGGCGTCGCCTTCCTTTTCCACTCCGCCGCACCGTCACTGTGCTCCACCGCGCTTATCATCCGCTCCGCCGCACCTTTGCTGAGCTCCACTGCTGTGCTATGGTATTGCACCTCCTTAGTAGCACAGATCAGCTAATAACTGCTGCCTCTCTTTCGCACAAATGCGCTCCGTCGTAGATCAGAGCACAAGTGCCGATTCTTGTTTATCGATGTAGAAAGTAGAGACAAATGCCAATCGTTATCGATCGTCGCATAAATGCCGGAGTGCGGCAACAGATGTGTTGAACCTAGGGTTTCGCGATCTCATATTCTAGAGTTTCACGGTGGTAGCGGTGAATTGCTGCGAGATACCGGCGGAGGAGAGGATTAAGGTGATATTCAGGTGAGTTACCGGCAGAGACCGGCGTAAATTCGGCAGAAATCGGTGGTAACCGTCGCCAGAGGTGGTTATCGATTGGAAAAGGAGGAGAAAAAAGAAAATTCGGATATATTTTGTGATACATATATTATTTTAATAATTGCACTGTAGGTCCCTAAATTTATTAGCACATAATTTAAAAAATCATAAATGTACAATAGTCCCTGACCTAAAGGTTAGACTGTTTAAAACAAGACTTTGTGTAATATCAATTATCTTTTTGTTGAATTTTTAAATATGTTTCTTGAAATTTAAATTGGACTTTAGTCTTATATCTAAAGAATATCACTCCATGTATCTATATTATCTTCTTGTTATTAACATGAAAGAAAATTAAATACAAATCGTGACTTCTAAATTTTAGGTATTAAAGATGATAAGAAACTTTTAATCCCTTGACCAAATTACCTAAATTACCTAAATCCATGCTTGCGTTGATAATTCTTAGGATTTGGGGGATGCCACGTGTTGTTTAACCTTTATTGCACATAAAATTTCAAATTTCACTATCCAGATTAAGAAGGAAACAAGGTGTAAAAAAAATCAAATACCAAAAAAATTTAGTTCTAAAGAAAATGTAAGATTGATAATTTTAAAAGGGACAATATTCTTATTTTTATTTAAGGTGTGCTCTCCACTTTTTTATCATATAAAAAATATCGATGATTATTAAAAAATTATAATATTTTCAAGTATAACTCTAATAAATATTAAAAGTGAGGTTAAAGAAAAAAAGAAATTCTATTTTTTATTGGACTATACACTAAAAACAAAGAATCCTATAATTATAAACTATTTTATTTTAGCGTTGTTTTATATGCTGGGGGTGGCCACAACCTTTTTTTTACCCTTAAAAAAATAAAACACTAAATAAATATAAAATATCTATAGTAAAAAAATTGGCGGGGACTAGGTACCCCCTGATCCACGCCAATGTTCTGCCCATGCTATCCTATATTATATTTTATCAATAAAATAAATATAAATTATATAATTTTAAGCACTCTTAAAATTATAAAATGCAAAGAATTGAAGATGATATTTTAGATTATATATATATATTTTTTAAATATTTTTGAATTATTGTCAAATTTACATGTATTATTTTTAAGCAAAGTTTTTGGAAAGACCGCATTTCAATAGGCATATGGAAAGATGAGGTTGAATTAAAATTATATAATGGTAAAATATTTTAGTTGCAACATTAAAAATTTATTATGCAACGCGCGGTACTTATAGTTTTATGACCCGATTAATGCAACCCAAAACTTTTATCTCGATTTCTTCTCATTTGCAATTTAAACATTGGTCTTTCCATAACTCATCGAAAGACCGTCTTTTAAGAGACGAACTCTTATTTTCAAATTAGTTATTTATATAGTTACAAAATTTTAAATAAAATTTTCATATTGTATCATCAAATTTAAGTTTAATATAGAGTGGATGGAAAAAATGCTACAATCTTATAATGATAAATTAAAATAATAAAATATTTTGACACGTCACATTGAAATTTGATTTACGTTGCTTGCATTGGAGATCAAAACTTTAGCTATCCATGCCATCAAAACTATTCTATCTACGTCACAGTGGAGTCCTGTAATAATTCGCCAGGTGGCTCCTATTTTTGTGGGTGACACTCTTAGCATTGGACATACTCTAAGTGGCCCTTTTTGACAGTATATTCACCTATTTGTGAAGCAGTCCAGATCAAACCATCCTTATCATCTGCTACATCCCTGCAGTATCTAGGAATCCTCATTCTAAGATTTTTCCTTGCTACACGCTCTGAGATTAGAGTTTTAACTAGGGGTGCTCTCCACTACTTGGAATCATCTATCTGATGAGAAACAATTAATGGTGTCTATGTAGCCCATGAATTTTTCAAAAGATTTTCTATTCCTGGTATCCAGTCAGTTTGAATTCTAATATCCCTTCAGTTTTAACTTCCCACTTTAGTTTTGGCATTAGAAGCTGAGCTCCCACATCCCCTCCCCAAAAAATGAATAGACCTCCAACCCCTTGAACAATTACCATTAAGTTTATCATTCCACAAATCATAAACTGTGTATTTGTTTAGTATAAAACTCAAGAACAAACTCCATGCTTGCTGCCATCAAGGATCGGTTCATTAATTGAGTGTCTTTCAATCCCATCCCACCATCATGTTTGGAGCTACATAACTTCCTCCAATTCAGCTAATGATTTTTTCTCTTGTTAAGTTTGCCAGAGCAAATATTAGTACTCCATCTGTCCCAACCATTTCTGCACACTTTCTTTTTATATATGTCCCAGCTAAATCTACGCACTTTTCGTATTTAGAAATTTCCTAAATGTCATAAGACAAAAAATACCCTTAAAGTAACAAAATATTACACAAAACCTAATCCACCCCTCTTTTCTCTCTCACCATCTCTGACTCCCATCCCTCTCTCACCCTCTCCGGCATCCTTCTCTCACCCTCTCTCCATCTCTCTCCATCTCTCTCTCATCCTCTCTGACGTCTTTCTCTCACCCTCTCCGACATCTCTCTCACCCTCTTCGTCGCATCTCCACCGCAGCTCTATCGACCTCACAACGATAAATCTGGGCCATATCCTTGTCGACCTCACCATACAATCGATCGCGCCTTCCTTGAAGGCGTCTAAGCCGAGGCTCCATCGACCTCACAATGACAGCTCCGTAGACCTCAAATCCGTTGCGTAGTGATGCCTCGGACGATGGCTCGGTGCTGCAGTGGCGACGTCTCAGGAGATGATTCGATTTGGTGATGCCTTAGGCTTCAATTTGTCGATATGCGACACTTCCTGCTCAAATCCACCATTTTGGTAGGTACGCCTTTGGCGGCACTCACCGCTGCGGTTGCAATGCCTTTAGCAAGGGCTTACTACTACGAGAGCGAGAATTTCAGGTGAGGATTCGATTCGGTGACACCTCAAGCGAGGGATGGAATCGACAATGCCTCTCAATTCGACGCAGGATAGGGTGAGGGGTTTTGGTTGGGTGGTGGTTGAATGGTAGAGGTAGTGGTGAGAGGTTAAAGAATGTGGTGTACTGCCGGAGGAATGAGACAGGGGGTGGTGAGAAGGAAGAAGACAGGGTCAAAATAGACTTTTCACACATATGAAATTAAAACAAAAACTCTCTTTGTAGGTTTGGATGGGACGGAGGGAGTATTGATTTTTTATATCATATTATTGAGTTTATCCTACTTTAACTAGTTGGTTGGAATGAATGTATTAGTATATTAGACAGGTTGGTTAAGGAGATAAGAATCTAAATATTTGGAAATTATTCTCCTCTTTCATTGTTAGCTTTCCACACTCTCTTCCACATTTCTTTGCTAAAATTTCCTTATCAATATCATATTCATTTCCTCTTTTATCCTACAATATTCCTTGGGTCGTGACACCCTGCTTCTCTTCTGACCCATTTAAATTTTGAGAGCACTTTCCTGCACACATGCAGAGTCAGTCCAATGTATTTTTAGGTTTTGTGGGAAGATTTTATTTTGGACTACCCTTATATATATATATATTATTTTGATACAAAATACATAAAGGGTATTTACTTGTTATTATAACCTAACCAAGTGTAATGCTCGGAGCTCACTCCATACTTATTTTATTTTTATTAAAATATTTTTTAAAAAATACAAAATAGAGGGGACATAAATCAAGAAGCTAATAAACATTACTTTGTTTGAATCATCTAACATAATGTTCCAAATTTAGTAATGTCTTCAGAGATAAGTGCTTATATGATCCTATATATTTCACATAAGTGTCAATATAACTTTCTGTTAAATGAAAGTACCAATATAACCCTACATAATATTATGAATTTTTTTAATTTTTTTTGTAAAATATGGAATAACATTATTACCCTTAACCCGCTGGACCACCACTGGACCGCCGTTGCGCTTCTGCCGGACCAGATGGAGTTATATTAGCACATGATAAAAACTGATAGGGTTATATCAACACATTCCGAAAACTTATAGGGTTATATTAGAACATTCGTAATAATTGTAGGGTTATATCAGTACATACTATAAAAAACAAAGTGTCATATGAGTACAAAATCAACGCCAACCGCATGTAACCACCATTTCAACCTCGTTTACCAATCCCCGACGTTGCAGAGTGTGATTGTGACGGTGAAAGAGGAGTTTGGGCAAGGTCGACACAACCTACTGTGAAGTGGAGGTATGTGAACCCTTAAAAAATGGTATTTTCATTCGAAATTCCCCTTAATTCACTTTATTAATGCAATACTGATATTGATTATGTGATTTTATTTTGCTTCTCGTCATATGAGTAGAGATATGCGGTATTTATGGTATAAAATATAGGGATTTTGATTATATTTTTTAAATTTTTTGATGCGTTTAGTCCAGACTGATGATTGGATGACCTTTGGTATTGTGTGTGTAGTTGTTATATTGTTGTGTTCTTTGACCTAGGATTTTTAATGTTGATGGGTTTTGAAATGATGCTAGGATATGTGATAATGGTGTTAAATATGAATGAGGATGTTATGATGTCGAATTTTATGGTGTATATAATGTCGTTATGATGTGATAATGGTGTATATGATGTCGTGATTACCCGTTAAGGTGTATATGATGTTGTTATGATGTGATAATGGTGTATATGATGTTGTGATTTCCCGTTAAGGTGTATATGATGTTTTTATGATGTGATAATGGTGTATTTTATAGTATATGCTGATATAAACATACACTGTTTATGAATGTGCTGATATAACCCTATGAGTTTTACTAATGTGCTAATATAACCCTATCCATTTTCATAATGTGCTGATATAACCCTACCTGTTCCAACAACTGTGGTGTTCCGGTGGCCATGGGTAAGGGTATAATTGTCCACCCAAATTCATTTTTCGGTCCGAGGGAATTTTTATCATTTTAGGGGGGTGTCAACGGCAGGAAAACCACGGTCAATGGCGAAATGTCCAGAAGAGGGTTATATTGGCACTTTTATTAACTAGGTAGGGTTGTGTTTGTAGTTTAAATTATCTGAGGGTTACATTGGCAGTTACTCAAGTATATAGGGTTATATTTGTAGAATGGGTCTCCTGCAGGCAACCTGTCCATAAGTTTACGGACAGACCACTGTATTTTTTTTTACTTATACACTGCATTTGTTAAATTACATACTAAATTTAAAATTTTAAAAATAATTTTAATATTATATTTTATATTTTCACATTCAAATACACATTATCACTTGTTTTAACTTTTATCATTTTTAAAATTTTTGAAAACTCATCATTTTGATGACTTGGGGTTATTAATAGATCCCCTAACAAAAAATGTTCAAAAAGGAAGTTACAAAAAGATCAAGAAAAAAACTTGAGCCCTCCTATCTGAAGAGTTTGCTACATCAATTATTTAGTCCTATTTTATGGTTTGTAGAAGACTGTGTTTCCATATCCAAATACTTCACCCCTGTGTTAGATTTGTTATGGCCAGACACCCTTCAAAGACCATAGTGACTAGAGGGCATATAAAGAGGAAGAATTAAGACTACTCTGATTTGTAGATTTGATTCTTCTGAAATAAGGAAAGAGGAAGTCCCTTCTAGTTAGAAACCTGAGTTTGTCATTGCTCTGGATTTGCAATGATGGCATTCCTTGCTGAGATTTTGTTGCTAGTTTAGCCCAGTGATCGGCAGGCTGGTTTGCTTCTCGAAATGTTTGTGAATAATGAAAAAGTTTCCTTGTTTCCATCTGTTTGATTGTTCTTACATATTGTTCTCAACATTTCAATAGCCAGCTCACAATCACTCTCAATGATTGTTTCCTGGTTGTTAGAGAGTGCCCATTTCATCCCTGCCTAGAAGCTAAACATGTAGGATGGATGTTGCCTTTATAGGAGAAGGAACTGAGTTAGTATAGATAATATTGCATTTAGAATCTCTAACTATAAATCCCAGAACCAAGTTTCCATTTTTAATGGATGAATCAGTGTTGATTTTAAAGCCTACACTCAGTGGATTCCATATAATTAAGGAGATTTGCACCCTGTATTTAGCATTTAGCTTCGGGATTATTCCATGATTCACAAAAATCTGGTCATTCTGTTTATACAAGGAGAGAGTGTGCACGGAATAAATCAAGAAAGACAGTCCCTTAACTGATTTCCAAACAGATTCAAGGGTGAAATCATGATTTTCAAAGATTCTCTTATTTCTACACTTCCACAGTTCCCACAGAATTATCATTGGAAGAATTCTTAAAATGGTAGTTCTTGTGGGGGATAGGTTGTTAAGTGTCCAATAGTATACCAATCTATGTTCAATCGAATCAAAATGTAATTGACGAAGGGACATGATAGAATGGAAATGCTTCCATACCTGATCCGCAACCAGGCAAAAGTTAAAGAAGCGTACAAAGGAGTCCATATGATCCCCAACTTGTTTTAACTTTTATAATAAAATATTTAAATTTTATAAAAAAAATTACAACGTTTAAGTAAAAAAATATGGACTGTTCATAAACTTATGGACAGACCGCCTTCTCATATTTGTATATATCCCATATCTTTTATCTTTAATTCACTGAAGTAAAAATACAAATTTTAAGTTTATTTATACCTATGCAAAAGTATATTCATGACTTTTCTCTAAGTATTGGATAAAATTTATTGTTTAAGCCGTATATCTTGATTTTATTACTATTCATATTTTAACATTTAACTTTAAAAAAATTATTTGCAAGTTACTTTTAGTATGCAAAGGAAACAATGTCATGTATAATTGATGTAGAAATTGTGCAAACTTATATATATATATATACACACACACACCCTCTTAATCGATTAGTAAGTGGTGATCTTTACAAGTTAAAGGCCAAAATAAGTAATAAACTCACCATTCTTCTCAAAATTGAAAAATATAAAAGAAAAGGAAAGGTTTTAGAAA
This sequence comes from Rubia occidens, assembly GCA_032360425.1. Classification (NCBI taxonomy): domain Eukaryota; kingdom Viridiplantae; phylum Streptophyta; class Magnoliopsida; order Gentianales; family Rubiaceae; genus Rubia; species Rubia occidens. The sequence goes on along the minus strand of JAUOBV010112260.1, from coordinate 801 downwards.
AACTGATTTATAATTTAAAGAAAGCTTAGTAATTAAATAGACTAAAAAATAATTTAATATTTTGATCTATTAGGCCAAAAAATAATTTAAATTTTAAAATGGCTCAGATTTAAATTAAATAGAACAAATTTTACAGATTTAAATTTAAAAACCCCGAAAACTAAACATAAAAAGCATTAAAATATTATTTCGGGCCCCCAAAATTTGAGGTCCAGTGCTGGGATCACAACCCGCATTAGCCTCGGGCCGGCCTTGCACCCATGAAAAGTTCCCATTTTTGGTCCTATATTCACTACTAGATAATACCCTGTGCCGATGCACAGATTTATTAATAGATTTAAGTCATTATTTCTAGTGATCTATTGTGTTTAGAAATGTGCTACCCTGTAATTATCAGAGTGATTTCAAATGTACTATGCTACTATGTTTTATATCTAGATAACACTCGTGCGATGCATGACACGATTTAAAATTTGTGAATATGTATGTATATATAAATAATTTAATATATTTTAAAACAAAATTAAAATGTAATTTGTAACATTTTAGATTACTCTATTTTTTATTTCTAAAATATTTTACTATTGTATTTTTAACTATAACTTTTATGTTTATATTTAGAAATGACAGAAATTAAATATACAAGTTCGAGAGATATGCATGATAAAAGTTGAATATTAATAAATAAATAAATTATTTCTAATATTACTTTTCACGAAATAAGATTTCACATCCTACTTATTTATAGAATAATATACATAGAAAACAATGTACAAAAATAAAAGAATGAAAAGAAATACT
>JAUOBV010112153.1:0-12901 GCA_032360425.1 Rubia occidens | reverse complement strand
TCCATTCAATATTGCATCTTATGCACTGTTTACCTGCATGATTGCGCATGTTTGTGGTAAGATTCATATGAGTCATAGTTTGTCATTTGCTTCATCATAGCTCTATTCAATTTAATGAATGCCCCGGTAAGTAGATGAGGTCCAGGTGAAGTAATCTGAGGTGCATACTTGTAGGTGTTATGGGGACAATTTTGCCTTATTTCTTGTCGTGCAGAAGCTCTAGGGCTCGAGCTAATAATGACCATACAAAATCCTCGTGTCACTAAAGTCATGAGTTTATAGATGTTAAAACCATGGTTCCACATGAAGTGCTCATTGGTAGATTATCCAACACCTGCACATTGTTCTATATGATGTTATTTACAAGTCTCACGTGGGATTCTCTTGTGTAGAACTTGTCCCAGGTGATTTTGTCCATGTTATCGGGGATGCCCATGTTTATCGCACACATATCAGACCTCTGCAAGATAAACTTCAGAAACAGCCTAAATCTTTTCCAGTAAGTACTGCATGTATCTATGGGACGGTTGTTGGTATTCATTATTCCTACTGTTGTTTCTGGGTTAATTCGACCATACAACTTTCCACAGATTTTGAAGATTAACCTAACTCTGAGAAAAAAGATATAGAATCTTTTGAGGCTTTTGATTTTACACTCATCGGTTATGATCCTCAACCGAAAATTGAAATGAAAATGGCAGTGTAACCTTCGACTCTGTTGTAACAAAAGGAGCATGCAGAAGACTCAAACTCTCCGGTGCTGATTGTTGGAGCTTTCAGTTCTGATTAAGGAACCATATATCTAATGCACTGATCGGTTTCTCTGCACATCAGAGTATGGCCGACTAGATTGCTAAGCTCGTCAATGCAATTTCGGGAGATGATAACCTCGTGCAGAGACTTTGCTCCGATTCTTCGCTCAAGTCAGGGTTCCAAAAACTCTACTCAGTTCTCAAATACTCTGTTTCTCTAATGGCCGATGACATGTCGAAGCTAGGTCTTCAAGCATGGAACCTCTCTCAAATTCAAGCTGTTGCTGCTCTGGCAACCGCCGTAGCTCAAGCCACTCGATCTATCACAGGTGATTCACTGCTTTTCTGTTTATGTCATATGTCGTGTTGGTGTGTGTGTGTATATATATATATATCGTTTTGAAGAGATAATTGAAGCTAGCTTTTCTTGTGGCAGTGGAGCATGTGGAACCGGTAATGGTGGCAGTGGTGCAGAAGTCCGTGGAATTCGCTCTATGTTGTTTAGAGAAGTCGACTTGTGACAGCGATGATTTGAGTATTCAGGTGCTTTTTCCCTTCCCCCATGTTCTCTGTTGATTGTTTGTTTTAATCCCTTTTCGATTATGGGGTAATGTATCCCCTGGTTGAGATGATGTGGATGAGTCGAGAACCAAGTAAAACTATCTTTCGTTGACCCTCGGCCTTTCACATCTAGCCCTTGAATTGGGGTCCTAATTAGTCTGCCTTATACCCGGTTTAAGGATCTGGAGATTTCAAACATTCTAATGGACCATTGATTAGTATGTTGCTAATGTTTGATCTTCTTAATTGGCTGTGACTGGTGACAGTGTCAGTTAATATGATGGAAATGTCATCATTTTTTTGTTTATTGCTTATTGATTACCGCTGCTGCTAGCTTGTCACATTTTTCTTGTTTTTAGTATAATCATTTTGATAGTTTTGCGAGTTAACTTATTTTGGAATTGTCTCTCTGTGCAAGTATTGTCCAATGTCTCTACTAGCATTTTGATAGTTATGTGTTTTTTTTCTTCTTTTCATCTAATTTCTCTTTTGGATGTCTGTATGTGATATTATAGTTAGAGCTTTGTAAATTGGGATAGAATTTCTTAAGAGATGCTGAAGCTCATGGGACATTATGTGCCTCTTTGTAGAGGCTGCGACCGTTGAAAATTTTTCTTATCCAAACTTAGATGGGGTGATATCACTGACATGAACCTCGTAGTTGTTATTGTTTCGTGTTTTTGCCGTTTGATGCTACTGTCCTAACCTTTGCCTTTTTCTGTTAGAATAATATGGTGCAATTGTTGGAAATGGCTCTTCTTCATGCGGTGGATAAAGAATTTGATTTATTACAAGCATACTGTTCAAACCCACTGGTTGACTTGTTGGCAACAATGGCCCTTGAAGATGATCATATTCAGCCTGAGGATTATGTTAAGTGCAAACTTCAAGGTTTGGATCTGTAATTTTTTTTATGTTATGTGCTTCAGCGCAAACATCCTTCACTTTCTTATCTTGTGTTTTATCTTTCTTTAAAGGGGAAAGGTGCTTAACTGAACAAAAAGCAGCAGATTACCTTATGTTGACACTGGCTTCCGAAAGATTGCAATCAGATGAAGTGATCAAGTTCTCTGTTCTTGGACAGTCATTGCAACATGAATGTATGAAGATGACTTATGTTACACGTCATCATGCAAATTTCCATCTGGAGTGCATCAGACGTCTTGTTTTTGTCTGCTCACAACTTCTTGGACTTCTAAATTCGTTTGACGAAAAGATAGCCAGTATAAATTTGCGGAAAATATTGTCTCTCATTGTGAGAGTATTCAAGGTACTAGGACATCTCGCAAAGGACAACCCGTGTGTTAAAGTTGATGCATCGTTGCTGCAGTCTTTTTCTTCCTTTGCTGGCATTTCCCCCAAACTGTTCGGCATAGATTTTGAGTTCATCACCAGCAATGCTATTGTTGAAAGTAGCGTTGAGAGTCTTGCTATATTTTTGATGGAAGAGTTTCTTCAACTCGCAGAGACAGTTTTTCTCATCAGTAATGTATTTCATAACATCTGAGCATGCATTGCAGCATCAATTTTGGATCATTTAGATTCAAGAGTATGGAGGTATATCAAGGCTGCTGTTAATCCTAAACCTCCACATGAAGATGTCCAGTTCCATCCGATCATACCCATTGCCTAGAGGTCAGAGCTTCTACTCATTCCGTTCCACGGGACTCTCTTTAACTTTGAGCAGAAAAACTTTAAAAGCTTTCACATGACAGTCACTGATAAACAAGGATACTGTTGCTGCAAAGTAGCTGATAAACACTCCCTTATAGGAAAACTGTACAAAACACTATCGGCCATTCAAGCAGAATTATCAGCAACTCGAAATGTAATATTACACACTTAGTAATAAAAAAGGGTCGCGATAATGCGTTACTGTGTATTCAAAAATTTCAATGAGCGTTAGGTTTATGGTCAGGTAAATTCATATTCTATGCATGGTGTTTACTAGGTTCACCACTGTAAAAGTTGATAGGCTGATAGTGATCGAGATACACTCGCTGACAATCCCATCGTTTCATTCAATTTATCGGTCTGAGCTAAGTAAATTAGATCAGATGAATAATCATCAGATAGCAGTTTGATCTGGGACGGAGGAGAAGTAAAGCACGAGACATGCTTGCACACACCACTCTTTAAGTTTCTACACTTCACCATTCTCGTGGCTGCTATAACACTCTCGTGAACCAACTGGAACCTAACCTAACAATCACATTATGCTATTGCATCAAAACAAAACATAACCCAATTTCTTCAATCAGCCGGCAAACTATTGCATTTTAACTTCTTCCTTCCCTCTGTTCATTTCCAGTACCCCACAGCCCATCTTCTTTTTGTCACAAAAAGAAGTCGGTTCACAGGATTCACTACCACTTACGTAGGATAAAAGCCTTGGCCATTCTCTTTCTTTGCAGACTCCTAGGTAGGAAGCAAAGAAGAGATGTCAGCTCGTACGTTTTCTCTCCTGTGTACTTTCATCTTCCTGGTTATGCAACTTCTTCTCACGCTGTCGGAAGCTAGAATGCTCCCCAAGAAGCCTACATCCGCTGTCGTCGTCGGCACCGTCTACTGCGACACCTGCTTCCACCAAGATTTCTCCAGCTCCAGCCACTTCATTTCAGGCAAGCTTTCGCTTATTTTTGCTGAACTGAACTTAGGCTGAAACCCTGTAATTTGGCTAACACGTACCGAATTCCAGGTGCATCTGTTGCTGTGGAATGTGCTGATAATAAACAAGATTCAAGATCGAGTTTTGACAAAGTTTTACGCCAAGTGGCGATAACGGATGAACATGGAGAATTCAGAGTGCATCTTCCGATGTCGGTGAGCAAACACGTGAAGAAAATCAAAGGCTGTTCTGTGAAGCTGATCAACAGCAGCGAGCCGTACTGTTCAGTGGCCTCATCAGCTTTTTCTTCCTCCATCCACCTCAAGTCCAGGAAAGACGGGGCTCACATTTTCTCCGCAGGATTCTTCACTTTCAAGCCCCTCAGCCGCCCCAAACTCTGCGCCCAGATGCCAGCCGACCTGCCGCCGATGGGCCAGACAATTCTCCCGCCGCGCCCGAAACTGCCGCCGCTGCCGCCGCTCCCGACGCTGCCGTATCTCTCGGTGGTGGTGTACGTGAATCTACCGGGCGGGCCGAAGGAGGAGAAGATCGCGGGGCCGGACATCTTCAGCCCGATCCCGCTCCCACAGAATCCGCTCCTCCCGCCGCCGTCATTGTTTCCTCCGTTTCCGAATCCGTTTCGGCCTCCGCCATCCGTGATTCCCCCGGTTCTACCTACGCCGCCATCTTCGATTTTCCCTCCGGTTTCCCCGTCGACTCCGACCTCTGTTTTCCCTCCATTTCTACCGTCACCGTCTGCGAATCCGCCGGTGTTTCAGTTCCCGCCGCTGCCCGGGTTCATCCCGTCTCCGCCGCTTCCAGGCGCGCCGAATCTTCCGATCCGTATCCCTCCGTTTCCGTTCCAACCAGCCCCTGGTTTCCCTGGAATCCCTCCTCGTCCCCATTAATGCATCGAAGCCTGTACCACTGAATGTGTTCCGTTTCCTTTCTAATATGCAATAACTGATTACATCTGTATCCGTGTTTTTATATAAGATGAACTCTGAGTTTGATCGTTTAGCTACTGGTTCATCATATTCAGTTTTTCAATCGTAAAACCATGAAGTGTACCTTGTTCACGGTTTTTAACGAGTTTAATAATATATTTCAGTTTAATTTAGATCCATGGGCTTACAGGAAGGCGGCTAATTTTTTATTTATATTTTGAAAAATCAATTACTCCAAGATGCTCAGAAAAACGTCCAGAGGCAAGTGCAATAAGTGAAATTGACATCCAATCTAACTAACCTCTAGCAATAACCAGTCTATTGCAAGGATATTCAAATTACATGTCAACCGGACTGTTCGTCTGTACTACTACAAATTAGAGATCCAATAAAAAACCGCAACATCGCCCTCAGAGATATTAACTCGCTTTCGCAAAAATATGACCACTTGGTGAAGAGGAGCGTATCAGCATCAATATCACTACGTCAAAAAGGATCTACAACAGTTGTAACACCACTTGTTCTTGATCCATAACACGATCTACATTGTCCAAATTGTAAACACCTTGAAAAACACAGATCGAGAATGAATGCTTAATAGAGAAACACAAACGAAATCACGAACACGCGATCTATAAAACCAGATCATACGAAATATATCGAGATTAAAGAGTACAGTGCTAAACTAACAATAACTTAACTCTAGTCTGAAAGTGCCAATATAACCCTGTAAAATGAGATTGTGCCAAAATAACCCTAATTTTATAATGCATGAGCCAATCTAACCCCGGGGACCGTTGACTTCAATGGTCAACAAAAAGTTTGACCGAAATCTATTTTCGATTTATTTCTTCTCTCTCTTCTTCCCGCTTCCAACCCTAGCATCATTTCTTCACCCTCCGCCACCATTCTCCTATGCCCATCTCCATCCGAACTCCTCTGCTCATCTTCATCCATCGCCAGAGAAGTCGCCGTCGTGGAGCACATCTCGCTCAGCTGCCACCGCTAAATGAAAATATGAGTTTAATCTCAGTTTCGTCGGTTTATAAGTAGTACAATAAAATTTTATTTATTGATAATTCAACTTCGATCGTACATGACTCGAACTCTACGTTTAATTTAATTCATTTGAAAATATAAATATAAAGTCATGGCAAAGTCTTGGAAAAAACCGTCTTTCCATAGACTTATGGAAAAATGGAGTTTAATTTGAATAATAAAAAGATAAAAGGTTTTAGTTGTAATATTAAAATTTATTGTGCAACGAGCAATAGTTATAAAGTTTATGACCCGATTAATGCAACTCAAATTTTTTATCTCCATTTATTCTAATAATTTATAGTTTAAATTTTGGTCTTTCCATGGTTTATGGAAAGACCGTTTTTAAAGAGATAGAATCTAAAGTCATAGTTAAAAGTATAGTAATAAAATATTTATTACTATATAGTAATAAAATATTTATTACTATATAGTAATAAAATCTATTTTTTTACTATATAGTAATAAAATCTATTTTTTTACTATATAGTAATAAAATCTATTTTTAATAAAAAAGAGTAGCATAAAAAAATCACAAAATTTGTTTAAAATCAATTTTAGAGTTAAGTGTTAAGTGTTAAAATGACCATGACTTTAGGCTACAAGTGCTAATATAATCCTCCAGTCTTAGAAAGTGCCAAAATAACTTTTGACGCCGCTGACTTTTTAGTCAACAGTTTGATGGCGCGATTTTGATTAAAAAGGTCATTTTTCCCTTGTAAAAAAAGGAAAATCAAATTATATTTTCCATTTTTCTTCCTCCGTTTCATTTTTCTCCGTTGCCCATTTTTCTTTCTCCGATAAATTTTTGCCGCTACTCTCTGTTCTCCGTTTCCTTTCCGACGGTAGGGCTGAGCGATGCTGGTGGCGAGTGGGGCGAAGGAGAAGGATGGATGGGGGAGGGTGGGTTATGGGAGTGATGGGTCAGGCCTGTTCTAGGAGCGATGAGGTGGGTCTGGGGGAGGGCAGAGGGTAAGGGCGGGGCAACGACGGAATTATCATCTGGGTGGAAGAGTTCTGAGTGGGGTGTGGACTAAGCAAGAGGTTGTGGGTTGAGAGTGAGAGGGTTGTGTCGGTGTGAGCTCTGTCGAAGGCTGTGGTGGGGCTCAAAGAGATCCTTCACCATCGTCGGAGGCGAGATGGAAGAGTTGCCCTGGAGGTTGTGGGTTGCGCTGGAGTGGGATCCGCCGGAGGCTGTGGTAGGGCTATAAGATATCCTATGTCACCGCCGGAGGCGAGATGGAAGAGTTGGGCTAAGCGGGAGGCTGTGGGCTGAGCGGGGAGAGGGCTAGGCCGGAGACTGTGGGCTAAGCGAAGAGAGGGCTCCGTCGGAGGCTGTGGGCTGAGCGGGGAGAGGGCTCCGTCGGAGGCTGTGGGCTGAGCGGTCGTCGGAGCGCCGTGACTGGTGGTGACGTCCGCCATGTCGCTGTGATCCATTTGGAGTTGGAACCTTCTCCTTTTCATCTATTGATTGAACAAGAATGCGAGACATTTTTATTTGGTTGACGGAGGGTTCTTCTGTAATTAATCAAAACTTGTTATTTCACTGATGGATCATTGTGTAAATATAGGATTTTAATATGGCCTAGCATATTTCCTCCTGCTGCTTTAGTTTGTTTTCAACGACTGTTCTTTATGCGAAATTTCTCCAATCAGTCAAAATTCTGACACTTCTCAAGTGATGGGATGCTTAAATAATGGATGCATGGCTTATTTTAACTCTGCCTCTCGTACATGTGGAATTGTGATTAATGCCTTTCGTTCATGGTTTCTTTCATTTGGATTTCATTGCGTGCTGAATCTCTTGTCCTGTTCTGCAAAGGTTCATTTTTTTTGCATTCAAAGAAGCACCGATTCATCGATTTGTGCTACATTCATAGTTTTACGCAATTAGTTTGTTAAGTTTTTTTTTATTTTGTACTATCTTCCCTACGATTTTGTTGATTAGCCACTAGATTATTGTCGAAGAATTGATTGATTGCATCTGCTTATTGATTGCTTCAGACTACACCCCGGTCGATTGGCTGCGCTCCTGTGATTTAAGCTGGCTGTTTAGGTCGTCATAATTGAACAAATGGATCGCGCCGCTAAACGGAGGAAGGCATATGCTAAAATTTCCCAAGAAAAGAAGTCTAGGATGCTCGCCGCACGGAGGCAAGCTGATGCCAACAGAAGAAAAGCATCACTTGAATTATTGAGTGGCAGGGTTGTTCCATTTAACCGTTAACTGGTAGAGGATCTTGTGTTGGGATGACAATGGGGTGGATTTTGGTGGAGGTCCGCCCTGCATCTGGCCCATTGAGGCGGGTATGGATGTAGTTTTCGTGGGGGTAGGGCGGGTATGAGTATGAAAATTGATATCCGCCTCACTATACCCGCTATGTACACACTAATTTATTATATAATAAACTATTATTAATCCACAATGCACATGTTTTACTTATAATATTTTCATGTAAATATTGTTCTAACTTTTAGCATTAAAATAATTAATTTTAAAGTAAAATTTAGGTGCTTTTTGGAGATATAAATGGAGTGAGTAAAATGGATTTGAAGTGGGTATGGAGATCTAAGTGGGTGATGGGTGGGGGTGAATTTTAGATAATACCCGATGAGATGGGGTGGATTTTAATGTTTTACCCTCCATGGGTAATGGGGCAGGTATGGGTATGAAGATTTTAGGTGGGTATGAGTATGGAGGTATCATAATCCGTACCCACCCCGCCCCATTGTCATCCCTAGCTGGATCAAAGGTTCATGGTCTTTCCAGGGTGCGATTATGAAGATCCTGAAATGGACTCCCGATTTCTGCCCCAACACCGAATCATCCATTGTGCCGGTTTGGGTAACAATTCGTGATATCCCTCTCTACTATTATAATACTGCATCTATTGAATTTATTAGCAATAGAATAAGTACTTTCATTAAGAAAGATGTTGCAACTGAAAGACTTACCAGACCATCTGCTATTAAAATTTGCATGGAAATTGATCTTCTTAAGCTACTGCAACATTCTATCCGCCTAGATTCCCTAACATACAATAAGAAGTATAACATGGAATATGTGGAAGTCCCTCACTACTGCTCTTTCTGCTTCAAAATTTTCCATAACCAAACTCAATGTACCTCAGCCCAAACCTAACTGGAAGCCTTCCGAAATAATATTCACTGATCCACCGTCTGTGTTATTAAACAATATTGTGTATCCCCCTGATGATATTTCAGATGCAATCCATGATAATACTGTTAATCCCCCCGTAACTATTAATAGTGGTCATACTCTACAAGCTACAACCAACCCCTCAAACAATCCCACAATGAGATTGAACCCCGTGGTGTCTGATAACCTTAACACAACCCTCTTGCAGATATCTCAGCCACATCCCTCACCTATGAAGGAACTTAGTAAATTAACTTATGAACCTTGTAAAGGTAGAGTTATATATGCTAAAGATAACCTGGATACAAACACGGGCAAAGTGCCCAAATCTCCCAATAATAAGAAACTTTCTAACCCAAGTGTTATCTATCAGCAAAGATAGTTGATGAACAAATTTCTACCTCTAAGTGACTTTTCTCACTTGACTTTGTCCTGCTCAGATGATGATCTGCAAGACATCAATAATCAGGAATTTAGTTCTAAGAGTGAATAGGTACCATTTCCTCGGATTATAAAAGGAAAGTGATGCTATAGGTATAACTGAGATAGTAGCTAAAGGAAAACATAAAATAAATAACTATTTTACCCAAATTAACAAGATGATGTTAAGATCATCTTCAAGAAGCTCTATATCTTCATAAATGTGATATGTACAAACTTAAACCTAAAACTGACAGTGTGGAACATAAGAGGAATGGAAACATGGATGATAAGACTTATCAATTAAGTCAGATTACACTGCTTTGATCTTTTATGTCTTATTGAACAAATGCATTTCAACTCTAAATGTTCTGAATATATGACCAAACTGTCTTTTAATCACTGCATGTTTGCTAACAGTGGAAAATTTTGGTTAATGTGGAAAGATACTTGTCAGGTATCAATGATTTTAGATCATGAACAGTTTCTATTTGTCAAAATTCAAAGTCCACAGCTAAATATTGCAATGGAAGTCATTTTTATCTATGGACTTAGAACTAGATTACGTAGGAAAAAATTATGGTCTGATCTCTTGTCTTTAAATACTAGAAATGCTATTTTCATAGGTGATTTTAATGTAATATTTTCCATCTATGAATATAAAGGACCTTCAGTCCCTAAATCTGGTAGTATTAATGATTTCAATCATTTTATTAATACCAAAGAACTTAGGGAGATTAATACTTTGGGTAATCTTCTTACTTGGTCAAATTCTAGGTTAAGGAATCCAACATCCAAGAGATTGGATAGAGGATTTTGTACAGAATCCTGGATAAATGCATATCCCTCTTCCTCAATTCAAACTTTAAATAGGGCTACTTCTGACCACTATCCCCCTTTTTCTTCAAATTGGATCTAACATCCCCAATAATCCCAAACCCTTTAGGTTTATAAATGCATGGTTTGGTAGGATAGAATTCATGGATTTAGTTAAGGATAATTGGTCCAGGTCTCTGCCATAAACACGAATGCTAGGCTTTAATTTAAAACTGATCAGACTAAAGAAAAAATTAAAATTCTGGAACAAAATGGTTTTTGGTAACATTGATACTAATGTTACAATAGCTGAAAATACATTATCTGCTAAGGAAATTAACCATGAGAATAATAGGACAACACAATCTCTAATTGAAATTAACAAGCCAAAAGCAGAACTAATAAAGGCTCTTAATGAAAAAAGGAAATTATGGAAACAAAAATAAGAAGTTACATGGCTTCTAAAGGGAGATGATAATACTTCTTTTTTTCGTAACACAGTTAAGGAAAAGAGATCTAGGTTAAAGATCACAAAGATTTAAAAATGCTAAGGGATTTTGGATTGATGATATTGGTTTAATTGAAAAAGAAGTTGTGGACTATTACACTTCCATTCTTTCTAAATAATCCACAACATGACCCACAGCCTTCTACAACTATATTTTTTAGTCAAATCCCATTTCTTATATCAAATGAGGATAATCTAACTCTAATGAAACCAGTAACTGAACATGAATTTTAAAAAGTATTTTTAAATCTTAACAAAAATAGCAGCCCTGGTCCTGATGGTTTTACAGCAAAAAATTTCATTAAGGCATGAGGCATAATTGCTGAAGATTTGATTAATGCTGCCAATGATTTCTTAACCAACTCAGAAATCTTGAATGGGATTAGTAGCACTTGGATTACTATTATCCCAAAAAAACAAACACCAACCTCTTTTGATGATTACAAGCCTATTTCTCTCCCTAATGTGACAAACAAGATTTTTTCAAAGGTCTTAACTAACAGAATCCTACCATTTATGGATAAACGTATTTCCCTACAACAATCTATTTTTATGAAAGGAAGGGACATAGTTGATAATGTGATTTTTAAGAAATGACTAGGTTTTTGGATAATAAGGCTAAATCACCTAACTGTATGATTAAACTGGATTTAACTAAGGCTTATGATGGAGTTAGTTGGTCTTTTCTTGAATCCATTTTACTTCAGTTTGGTTTCCATGTTTCCTTTACTGGTGCCATTATGAAAATATTGCTCAGGCTGTATTTTTTATTTTAATAAATGGTAGACCATGTGGTTTTTTCAAGCCAACAAGCGGTATCAAACAAGGTGACCCTCTCTCTCTCTCTCTCCCTTTGTTTTAAATTTATTCAGTGAATATTTCAAAAGGACTTTAACTTTTGTTTTCCAAATTAAATAAGATATCATATTTAATTTGCCTTATAATGCTTTAAAGGTTTCACATCTCAGTTATGCTGAAGACATTGTCATTTTCCTCAAGGAAACCAAACTTAGTCTTATTAGAATCAAATCTTTCTTACAGGTTTTTGAGGAAACTACTGGACAGAAAATAAATTATTCGAAATCTGATTTTTTTATTATCAGTAAACATGCTTCATACCAGAAAGTTTACCAGGTTAAGCATATACTTAAGATGAATCATGGTAAAATGACCTTATAATATATAGGTTGTCCCATTTTCAAAGGAAGAGTTAAAAACTGTCATTTTCAGCCACTTATAGAGATCATAGAAGCTAGGTTATCCAACTGGAAGAATAAATGGCTAACCATGGGGGGTAAAATGATTTTAATAAACAGCTGCATCTATTCTTTGCCCCAACACATATGGAATGTTCTGAAACCCACAAAACATGTTGTCAAACAGATAGAAAAGAAAATGGCCAATTTTTTCTTAGAGGCACAGATTCAAGACCTAAAAAACAATGGGAAATGGAACTCTTTATGCTATCCAGCTATGCAAACTGACCTTGTTTTCAGATCAATAAACACCATTATACAAGCCGCATCTTTAAAATTGTGGTGGAAATGTCAACTTGGCCAAACTTTTTGGCCAAGATTTATTTGGTCATTAGCTCCTACTAATAGAAAATCACAAAATTGGGCTAGCATTGTCTCAGCTAACCATCTGGCCGAAATGAATTCTATGATCATCCATGGACAAGGAAAATGCTCATTTTGGAAGTCTAATTGGACATGATGGTGCTATCATTGATATAACTGGCCAACTAGTTCAAGGAATACATGAAACATACACTGTGGAAGAATTCATTGAAAATAAACAACATTTCATTCCATTGTTAACCCAGTTTCTTTCACAGGAGATGATAGCATTCTTGCAAGGAGCACTTATAGTTCACCAAAGAATGGATAGAATGGTCTGGAAAACGAATTTGTCAGGTAATTTCAGTTTCAAATCAGTATACAAAATATGTGCTCCAACCTCAGGTAATCTCAGGTCTCCAAAACATATTTGGAACCCAAGAATTCCTCTGAAAATTACTGTTTTTATGTGGAGATTACTCAATGTTGTGCTTCCTTTTGATTATGTCATCATAAATCTTGGCTTCCAACT
>JAUOBV010112048.1:0-12902 GCA_032360425.1 Rubia occidens | reverse complement strand
GAATTGAACAAGATCCGTTCACAGCTGACCAGTACTCACGAGAACACTCATATATCATCACATACTATTCCGAAAATTATGAAATCAAAAACCTTAAGAACTAGACTTATGTAGCTTTCATTAGAAAGTTTACCCTTTGAATTCCATACACAGTTACCTCTGAAACAAATCACCATAGCACAAACTGAACACAATCCATTCACAGCCAACCAGTACTCACGAGAACACTCATAAATCATCACATATTATTCCGGAATTATGAAATCAAAAACCTTAAGAACAAGACTCAAAAAAATTTCAATAGACAGTTTATACATTGAATTCCATACACGATTGACCCTCGAACAATTCACTTTAACATGGACTGGAACCAGACAGATTACTGATGGAATGCTCCGTACTAAATTGATCATAACTTCCTACTCGGACATCTTAAAAATACGAACCATATATCATTAGAAACTAGATTCCAATATATTTAATGTGTTATATAATACATAAACTTTAATTACCTACTTCCCCTTAAAATATCTAGTACAACATAGCTGCAGAAAACACACACTGAAATCAGACAGATTTCTGGTTGACTACTTAGTACTAAATCAACCATAACTTTCTACTCGGACATCCTAAAAATCCATATCATATATCATTAGAAATCAGACTTCAAGATCTTTAATTCGGTATATCATAAATAAATTTTAATGACTTATATCTTGTTCAAATCCCTAGTACAATGTGACTGCAGAATTAAACAAGCATTGCAATTAGACAGATACTAGTTGATCACCCAGTACTAAATCGACCATAACGTTTTACTCGGACATACTAAAAACCCAAATCATATATCATTAGAAACTGGAATTCAATATATTTCATTGGGTATATCATACATAAATTTTAATGACCGATTTCTTGTTCAAATCCCTAGTACAATGTGACTGTAGAATTAAACAAGCAATGCAATCAGACAGATTACTAGTTGATCACTCAGTACTAAATCGACCATAGCTTTTTACTCGGATATCCTAAAAACACAAATCATTTATCATTAGAAACTATATTTGAAGATCTTTAATTGAGTATATCATACATAAATTTTAATGACCTATTTCTTATTCAAATCTCAAGTACAATGTGACTGCAGAATTAAACAAACACTGCAATCAGACAGATTACTAGTTGATCACTCAGTACTAAATTGACCATAACTTTTTACTCGAACATCCTAAAAACCCAAATCATATATAATTATAAACTAGATTTCAAGATATTTAATTGTGTATATCATAAATAAATTTTAATGACCGATTTCTTGTTCAAATATCTAGTACAACGTGACTGCAGAACTAAATCTGAACTGAAAAACATATATACTCCTGCACACATATCACTAACGCATGGCATAACCATGCAATCCTTAGTAACCTGGAGTACAATTACACACAAAACTATTGCTCATTTCCATGCCTGTATATGCTTAAAACTACTTGCACACATCCTTCTCTTCTTCTTCCTTTTTTTTTTCTTCTGTTACTGGTTTTATTGAGCTTCTTCCCTTTACATCATGCATAGTTAACTCGCTACAGTAATCTTATACGAATAACCTAATCCAGCTCACCATGAACTCTTTCTCAACACCATAACTGATACACAAAAATGGTTGTATTACATGCCCAACCCTCATTCACATACTTTACGCCAAACTCACTCTTCGTACGTGCACCCGTAGTAACACCGTAGGACAACCGCTCAGTCTAAATGCCATACATTTATCTGTACATTTAGAACACCCTTTACACACACCAAATCATCCATAACTCTCACTCGTATAAGCCAAACAACATGCATTCTAATGCACTGTACAATTAGTTTGCACTTGTATACATATTAATTTGCAGTACATAATATTTAGTAATTCATATCTAAACTCACATTCATCCTCAATTTCATGTTATTTGTTAGGCGTACCATTGTTAATCTCAATATAGGTGTGCACATCACCCAACAATCATTTCTATTCATCACTCTTGTTCCGCACAATTCCAGCCTTCACTCTCGTTCCACACTACAATATAACTTCGTAAAGATAAAATTCAACCATAGAGTTCAGTACACATACTATACTTTGTTAAAGGTTGCATAATTTCAGGCTATATCATACAGGGGAGCACAAAACTTACGATTATAGCGTTGAACCTGATGTCACCAGTTATATGCTTTTGGAAAATATCTCTATCTCTGCATGCTCGTCGGCTGTACGTCTACCCAATCCACTCCGGGAACATACTCAAAACCTCTTCCCACATCCTCTATGCACGATGTTCTCCTTGATCAAATATAGGTTGTTGTTTTTAAAGAAAGTATGATGAACGGAGGGAAGGGAGTGAGTCGATTTTATTAGATATCCCGAGTTTGGCGTACGGTTAGAGTTTGAATAGTAATGGACCTCGTGTAACCAGGATGATTGGTTGAATTTAATAGAATTTGATTTCAATTCCAACACCTAGCAGCATAATTGTCTTTGTGTGGATATATATTGACTTTTATTCTATTTTTGTTTTACATTTTATATTCTAGTCCTTACAAAACTTACTCTTTCAAAATTCACTTACCAAGAAATAAATTATTGATAAAAGGTTCCTTGTTTAAAATGAAGTAATTTTTTTGGGTCTCACACATGATATTCACCATGTTAGTTAGTTCTGCTTGAAAGCCAGGAAAAACATTGAAAACAAATTTCTTTCAAACTTATATAGCTAGATATCCATCGCAGTGAAGCATCTATGTGCATTTTGGTGCCACTATTAGACAAAGCTTTAGCGATCACAATACAGGTGGTTCAGCAAGTAAAAACAACCAACAAATCAGTCATTTGGAACTCTATAACAAGTTTTGTGGTCATCAAGGGCTTATGGTGCGCCACTCTTTTTCAGATCCATTTCTTGTGCAATATTTCCACCCTCCCATGGGCGAGGCTTGTGGTTATTCAAGGCAGTATGGTTTCTTGTCACCGATGAATGTTGAAGGTGATAGAAATTTCCATCCACCACCTAGTGGTACCTCAAGCACATTTCGTCCAAGAAATGTGTTATATCCAGGAAATAACTACTATGAAAGTCCATAAAGCTCAAGTTTCATGCCACAATATCCTACATCTCCAGTTGGTAGCCCAGTGCTACTAGGATCTCCAGTTGTAGCAGTGAATCCTTCAGGTAGGGATTCTTTCTGCACTTTAACTTAAATCCCCAAATTTTGTAATCAACTGCCTCAAGGCTTAGCCCCCAACAGATCCTTACTATTGGGTAAAGCTTCCTTCTTAACACATCCGGAGGGTACAACTTCCCTCTCGATAGAAACTTAATTTTGGGTACAACTTCCCACTTAAGATCACTCTTGCCTTTTATTGTTTTATGTTTTAAATCTTTCTTTAAGTAAATATTCTGCATGATGTGAGATTTCTTGTTGAGTATGTCTTGAGTTTGTTGCATGATATTAGCACATGACTACTTAGTTAGTTAAGTCTTTGAATATTATTAAGAATCATTGAGAATTGTGCGGTAATAATTTAGTGATTGAATTTTCACTTTTTCGAACAATTTTATTCTTTAATTCAATCACGTGCCATTCCGTGCTAATGGTTTTTTTTGTGTGCTCACTATGAGACATTAAAACCCCTTTTTCAATATTTTATTTAGGGAACGAGTTTCATAATATTCTAGATTTTAGTTACTTTGGCTTGAAAGGCGAGAAAAAATATCAAAAATACATTTCTTTTTAACCTTGTGTTATCTCAAAATGTGTAAAACCTTGGATTTATGAGATGATTTAATGCTAAAAAGATTAAGCTGATATAAGATATTGCTTGCTCAAATGATTGAATGATTCCGAGACAAGATCAAGCTTGCTTATTATTGTTTTATGTTTTAAACCATTCTTGAAGTAAATATTCTTCATGATGTGACATTTCTTAGTGAGGATGTCTTGAGATTGTTGTACGACATGAGCACATGAATACTTTGCAATATAGGTCTTTCAAAATCACTGAGAATTTATGATTTCAATTCCACCTTCTACTTGAAATCTTAGGGTTAATTTTTTGGGGAGCCTTTTTTGGATTGTATGGAAATGGAGAGCCACGTGAGAATCACTGCCACTAGTAAATGTGCGTCTTTTGAGGATTTCGAGGTTTGAAAGAAATGATAAAACCATGGTTTCTGGATTGCAGAGGTTTGCGGATTAGTTAGGATTATTACTTAGGATGACAGGTCATGGACTTGAAAGAAATGATACAACCATGGTTTTTAATTGCAGAGGTAGCGCACCTCCCAACATAGAAGGCTCATATGCTGCCTTTGGCAATCTCATGAAGTAAATATTCTTCATGATGTGAGATTTCTTATTGAGCCTGTCTTAACTTTATTGCACGATATGAGGACATGACTGCTTTGTTAGTTAAGTCTTTGAAAACTATCAAGAGTCATTGAGAATTTTGGGGTAATAATTTAGTAATTGAATTTTCACTATTTCCTAGCTATTTTATTCAAATTAATTATTGTTAATTCGATCACGTACCAATTCTATGCTAATGGTATTTTTTTGTGTGTAGGCACACTGTGAGACTTTAAAATGTCATTTTCAACATTTTATATAGGGAAACGAGTTTCATGATATTCGACATTTTAGTTACTTTGGCTTTAAGGCTCAGAAAAAATATCAAAAATATATTTCTTTTCAAACTTTTGTGATCTCAAAATGTGCGAAACCCAGGATTTATGAGTTTATTTAATGCTCAGTAGAATATCACTTATAATCCCTTGAAACCCCATGCGGTTATCACTCTTTTGAGAGTAGCTTGGGTAGTAAATAACATAGTAAATAACGAATCTCAGGATTAGCACGTGATCGGATTAACGATACCTATGTAAAAAGTGAAGGCTCATATGCTCCCTTTCTGATCATCTTCATAGCAGCTAGGTAACCACTCATTTAATTCTTTATGCAAGCTTTTCATTGATTCTAAGATTCGTTCCTTCATCTCAAATTATGTCTTGTTGTCGTGTTGCGGGTACGCCGATTTGTAATGGAGCTTTCATATCAGTATTTCATTTTCTTATTTTACTCCGTAATAAGCTATCAACGATTACATTATATTAACTGTACCAACTAATGCTAGATATTCATTTCTTTTAGATTAACCTCCATTTTCACTGTTTATTGGCAATTTTATTCAACTTAATTATGCTCAATCCGATCACGTGCCATTTCTGTGCTATTTTTTTGTGGTCAAACTATCAAACATTAAAAATGCCATTTTCAATGAATTTTATGAAGAAATGAGATTCATGATATTCTGAAATTTTGTTTGTTTGTCTTGAAAGCCAAGAAAAAAACATTTCTTTTCAAACTTCTGTGGTCTCAATATGTGAAAAATCTAGGATTTATAGGTTGATTTATCGCTCAAAAAAGTATTGCCCACAATCCTTTGAAACCCCATGCAGTTTTCAATTTTTTTAGTGTAGCTTGGGTGTTAAATAACATAGTACCATACTGATGCTAGTCTCTCCTTTTGATCATCTTCCTAGGAACTATGTATCCACACCTTCACTTTTTATGCGGGCTTTTCATTGATTCTAAGATACGTTCCTTCATCTTGAAGTATGTCTTGTTATCACGATGCAGGTACACCAAATTGTAATGAAGCTTTCCTATCAGTTATTTATCTTATTATTTGGCCTCATAATAAGTTATCAACGATACCATTCTATTAACAGTTCTAACTAATGCTGGATATTATTCATTTTAAGAATAATTGCCTTTCTAAACAGGTCCCAAACTTGAAATGTATATAAATACAAATGTTGAGCCTAATTAAAATTCATAAATTATTAATAGTTCGTGCATTTGGTAACACACACACAAAAGTGTTATATTATCATGTATTCTATGTTTCCATAACTACACTTCTGCAGGAAGGAAATTGAATGGAAAATTGTGTTCCTTTTAAGATCAAGGTTGTATATAATTGTTTTAAGTTTTAAATCTTGAAGTAAAAGTTCTTCGTGATGTGAGATTTCTTAGTGAGGTTGTCTTGAGTTGCATGATATGAGTACATGACTACTTTGCTAGTTAGGTCTTTGAAAACTATTAAGAATCTTTGATAATTGAGGGGTAATAATATAGAAATTGAATTTTCACTGTTTTCCGACAATTTTATTCATCTTAATTTTTATTAATCCAATCAAGTGCCAATTTTGTGCTTTAAATTATTATTTTTTATTACACTATCTGACATTAAAATGCGTCTTTAATTATTTTCTATAACGAAACGAGTTTCATGATATTCTATAATTAGTTGGTTTGATATGAAATAAGAAAAAAACCTCAAAAATACATTTCTTTTCAAACTTGTGTGATCCAATACGTGCAAAACCTAGGATTTATGTGTTGATTTAATGCTCATAAGAATATCACACAGATTCTTTGGAAACCTCATGCAGTTTTCATGGTTTTTTAGTGTATCTTGGTCGAGAAATAACATAGTACCAATCTAATGTCGGTCTCCCTTTCTGGCCTATAACCACTTCATCACTTATTTATGTGGACTTTTGATCGATTCTTGGATATATTCCTTCATATCAAATTATTTCTTGTTATCGTATTGCAGGTACGTTGATTTTTAATGAAGCTGTCCTATCAGTATTTCATCTTCTTACTTGGCTCCATAAAAAGCTATCAAAGATACCATTCTATTAACAGTTCAAACTAATGTGTGATATTCATTTCTTTCAAGAGTAACTCCCTTTCAAAACAGATCCCGAACTTGGAATATGTGTTGAATGATATTCCTTAGCCTATCTAAAAGTCACAAATTATTAATGGTTCATGCATTTGGTAACACACACACACATAAAAACATTGATGAATTATATTGTATGCTATGTTTCCATAGTTACACTTCGGCGTGAATTTCATTTGATGGAAAATTGTGTTCCTCCTAAGATCAAGCTTGCTTATTATTGGTTTAAGTTTTAAACCTTTCTGGAAGTAAATATTCTGCATGATCTGAGGTTTCTTAGTGAGATATCTGCTTTTTTGCACAATATTAGCACATATCTGCTTTGTTAGTTTAGTATTTGAAAACTATAAAGAATCTTTGAGAAAAGTTTTGTAATAATTTATTTGTATAATTTATTTGTATAATATTCACTATTTCTTGAATATTTAATTTTACTTAGGTATCATTAATCCGATCACTTGCTAATCTTGTGCTATTTGTTTTTGTTTTTTTGCACACTATGAGACAATAAATGCCATTTTAAATATTATATATAGGGAAAGGAGTTTCATGATATTCGATATGTTAGTTAGTTCTGCTTGAAAGGCAGAATTTTTTTTCTTTCTAACTTTTATAGCTAGACGTCCATCGCAGTGAAACATTTATGTGAATTTCGATGTCCTTTTTGGAAAAATCTTTAGCGATCACAATACAGGTGGTTCAACAAGTGAAAATAGCCAACAAATCAGTCATTTGGAACTCTATAACAAGTTTTGCGGCCATCAAAATTTTATGGTGAACCAATCTTTTTCAGATCCATGTCTCGTGCAATAATTCCACCCTTTTATGGATGAGGCTTGTGTTTATCTAGAACAATGTGGTTGCTTTTCAACGATGAATGTTGCAGGTGATAGAAATTGCAATCCATCACCTAGTGGTACCTCAAGCACATTTTGTCTAAGAAATGTGTTACCGCCAGGCAGTAACTACTATGGGAGTCCATACAGCTCAAGTTTCATGCCACAACATCCTACATCTCCAGTTGGTAGCCCAGTGCTACTAGGATCTCCAGTTATAGCTGTGAATCCTTTAGGTAGGGATTCTTTCAGCATTTTAACTTAAATCCCCAAATTTTGTAACCAACTGCCACAAGGCCAGCCCCCAACAGATCCTTACTTTTGGGTAAAACTTCCCTCTCAACTCATCCAGAGGGTACAACTTCCCTCTCGATAGCAATTTAATTTTGGATACAACGTCCCACTTAAGATCATGTTTTCTTTTTATTGTTTTATGTTTTAAATCTATCTTGAAGTAAATATTCTGGGAAACGAGTTTCATAATATTCGACATTTTAGTTACTTTGGCTTGAAACCCAAGAAAAAAAATCAAAAATACTTGTATTATCTTAAAATGTGCAAAACCTGGGATTTATGAGTTGATTTAATGCTGAAAAGATTAAGCTGATATGAGATATTGCTTGTTCGAATGATTAAATGATTTAGATGCAAGATCAAGCTTGCTTATTATTGTTTTAAGTTTTAAACCATTCTTGAATTAAATATTATTCATGATGTGACATTTCATAGTGAGGATGTCTTGAGTTTGCTGCACGATATGAGCACATGAATATTGCAAGATAGTTCTTTCAAAATCATTGAGAAATTCTGATTCCAATTCCACTTTCTCCTCGAAATATTTGGGTTAATTTTTAGGGGAGCCTTTTGTCAGATTGTTTAGCAATTGAGAGCCACGTGAGAATCACCGTGCCACTAGTAAATGTACATATTTTGAGGATTTTTAACCCCCCTTGGAATATGTATTTGCGGATCAGTTAGGATTATTATTTAAGGTGACGAGTCATGGACCTAAAAGAAATGATTCAACCACGGTTTCTAATTGCAGCGGTAGCGCACCTCCCAACATGGAAGGCTCATATACAGCCTTTGGAAATCTCATGTATCAAACATCTCTTGGGGCGATTCTTTCTATAACTTTAACTAAAATCCCCGACTTCCCTGACATACGGCCTCAAGGTCCGCCCCGACAGATCCTTACTTTTGAATTCAACTTCCCTTTCTTCTCATCCGGAGTGTACAACTTCCCTCTTGACAGGTCCTTACTTTTTATTGTTTTTATGTTATAAACCTTTTCATGGATTAAATATTCTTCATGATGTGATATTTCTTATTGAGCCTGTCTTGAGTTTATTCCACGATATGATCAAATGACTGCTTTTCTAGTTAAGTCTTTGAAAACTATCAAGATTCATTGACAATTCAAGGGTAATAATTTAGTAATTGAATTTTCACTGTTTCCTGACTATTTTATTCTAATTAATTATTGGTAGTTAGATCACACGCCAATTCTATGCTAATGGTATTTTTTGTGGGCTCATTGTGAGACAATAAAATTCCATTTTCAATATTTTATATAGGGAAACAAGTTTCATGATATTCGACATTTTAGTTACTTTGGCTTGAAAGCATAGAAAAAAAACAAAAACAAAAAACATTTCTTTTCAAACTTATGTGATCTCAAAATGAGTAAAACCTGGGATTTACGAGTTTATTTAATGCACAGAAGAATATCACCCATAATCCCTGGAAACCCCATGCGTTTATCACTCTTTTGAGAGTAGCTTGGGTAGTAAATAACATAGTACCATACTTATGCTGAAAGATTTATTTCCTTTTTCTAGAAGTTTACTTAGTCTTGATTCCCTTTAGTCAAGAACTAGTTTTTATGAATAATCCAGCCCTCAATATGAGAAGTATGAACGTTGCTATATGTTAGCTTTTCTGTTTCCTTTAGTTTAGGAGTTTCAGTTCAACCTTGAAGCTATTTAAAGGCTTGAACCTTATGCTAATAAATCAACCTTTTTAGCCATTTGCGAAGTTTTAGTTTTACTTGTTTTAGTCTCATACTTAACAATTGGTATCAGGGAAAAAGGTTATACAAAATAAAAGGATGAGTACTGAACCAAACAATGGATATACTTAGCCCGGCATTCCAAAGTTTGATGGTGATTATGACCATTGGAGTATGGTTATAGAGAACTTTCTACGATCCAAGGAGCTATGGGGTGTGGTGGAGATAGGTTATATGGTGCCTCGTGAAGAAGGATCCTTGTCGGATGCGGAAAAGAAAGCTTTGGAAGAGATGAAGATGAAGGATTTGAAGGCAAAAAATTACTTGTTCTCTTCAATTGAAAAGTCAATTTTGAAGATGATCACGAAGAAGGAAATGGCCAAACAGCTTTGGGATTCAATGAAGCTTAAGTGTCATGGAAACACACGAGTTCAGCGAGCTCAACTAAATCGTCTCTGCAGGAATTTTGAAGTGCTGTTAATGAAGAATGGAGAATTAATCACTGACTACTTTGGTCGAGTGATGGTCATTGAAAATGATATGTAGAACTATGGAGAAGACATGTCCGATGTTAATATTGTGGAGAAAATATTAAGAACTTACACTGAAAAATGGAATTATATTGTGTGTTCCATTGAGAAAGCTAAAGATGTAGATCAGCTCTCTGTTGATGCTCTTCAAAGCTCCTTGCTTGTGCATAAGCAGAAGTTTATGAAATACATAGAACCGGAAGACAAGCAAGCACTCAAGGTGCCATACGATAAGGGGCGCAATGGTAGAGGACGTGGAGCAAGAGGACGTGAAGCAAGAGGACGAGCGAGGGGCAGAGGGAGACAAGCTTTCTCTAGACCCATATACAGTGCTTCAATTGCCATAAACCTAGGCATTTCTAGTACATGTGTCCTGAGTGGAGAAATGAATCAAACTATGCAACTGTTGAAGATGAGGAGTTATTGTTGATGGCTAACGTTGGAGTACATGAAAGCAACACATGAGGCATGGTATTTGGATTCAGATTGCTCGAATCACATGTGTGGAGATACAAAAATTATTCTCCACTTTGGATGGAGGATTTAAAACAACCGTGAAGTTGGGGAATAATTATGGAATGGATGTCGTGGCTCGAGGTAATGTAAAATTCCTTTATAATGGTTTGAGGCACATTATATCTGAAGTTTACTATGTTCCAAAGTTAAAAACTAATCTCTTGAGCATGGGACAACTTCAATAGAAGGGACTAACAATTTTGATCAAGGGAGGGGGCCTTAAGATTTATCATCCTCATAAAGGAGCTATTTTTGAAATAAGCATGAGTGAAAATAGGATGTTCGTATTACTCACCCAGCCACAAAGCCAAGGCAAGTTTGTTGCTGAGAATAATAATTGTCTAGTTGTAAGTGGAGACTATGCAACTCAACTATGGCATCGCAGATTCGGTCATCTTAATTATAAAAGGCTACAGACTTTGGAGAGAAAGAAGATGGTTCGAGGATTGCCGAAAATTGCTGAAATGGTGGATTTGTGTACTGATTACCTAGTTGGGAAACAACATAGGGATCCAATTCCTCACAAGAGTTCATGGAGAGCTACTCAGATTGTGGATCTCGTTCACGAAGGCATTTACGGTCCAATAAATCCTACTTCAATCAGTAACAAGAGGTACACTTTGTACTTTATTGATGATTATAGTCGAAATTCCTAGGTCTATTTCTTGGTTGAGAAGTCTGAAGGTTTAAGTTATATCAAAAGCTTTGTGAAGTTGGTTGGAAATAAGACAGGGCTTCCACTTAAGTGTTTGCGCACAGAAAATATTGTTCAATCAATTCTGTGAGGAAAACGGGATACGAAGGCAGCAAACTACTTTATACACGCCTCAGCAGAATGGTGTTGCAGAGCGCAAAAATAGAACTGTAATGAACATGGTGCGGGCTGTGCTTTCTGAGAAGAAGCATCCAAATTTTTTTGGTCTGAGGCAGTCAACTGGAGTAATTATGTGCTGAATAGATGTCTGAATTTAGCAGTAAATGATGTTACCCCGGAAGAAGCATGAAGTGGAGTTTTCCTCTCGTTTGAACATTTTTGTGTCTTCGCCATCATTGTTCATGTTCATATGCCTGAGGTAAGGAGAACTAAACTTGATTATAGGAGATTTACTTGTATTTTCTTAGGAATAAGTGATCAATCCAAGGGTTATTGATTGTTAATCCTGTTACTAAGAAAATTGTGATAAGTAGAGATATTGTATTTGCGGAGGAAAGGCAATGGGACTGGGGTGAAACTTATAGTGATGAAATTATGCTGAATTTGGATTGGGGTGATGAAAATGAGGAGAAAAATGAAGTAGTCGAAGAAGAAATGGAAGAAAATAATGAAATTAGAGGAGAAGAAAATAGTGAAGATGGTGAAGAGGCTCGGGAGGAGAATATGGATACAAAGAGAGAGGTCCGCCGTCCCAGTTGGCAAAATGTTTTTGTTAGTGAAGAGGAGTTGGAATTATCTGGAGATGAAGCAGCTCATATGGCCTTTGTGGTGGGCAGTGTTCCTTTGTTTTATGAAGAAGCGGTGAAGAGTGACAATTGGAGGGCAGCTATGGACAGTGAGATGAAAGTTATTAAAAGGAAAAAAACATGGAGCTTGATGTATTTACCTGCTGGTGCTAAGAAGGTTGGAGTCAAATGGGTGTATAAGACAAAATATGATGAAAATTGTGAGTTTGAAAAGTACAAAGGTCGGCTGGTCACAAAGGGGGTGTTCACAAAAGTACGAAATTGATTACTTGGAAGTCTATGCACCTGTAGCTAGAAAGGAAATAGTGAGAATGATGGTGGCATTAGCAGCTCACCGAAATTGGAAAATTTTCAGTTGGATTTTAAGTCAGCTTTTCTGCACGATGAGCTCGATGAGGACGTGTACGTGGAACAAACAAAATGTTATGAAGTGACAGGAAGTGAAGACAAAGTGTATAAGCTGCATAAGGCTTTATATGGATTAAAGCAAGCACCTCGAGCTTGGTTTAGTCGTATAGAGTCTTATTTTGCAGCAGTTGGTTTTGAGCAATGTCCGAATGAGAAAACACTATTCACTAAGAGAAACGAAGAAGGTATATTGGTTGATGTAAGTCTTTATGTTGATGATCTTATTTAAACCGGTGATGATGAAGGGATGATGGAGGATTTTAAGACTTCAATGATGCAAGCCTTTGAGATGACTGATCTTTGCATGACGAGTTTTTTTCTTGGAATGGAAGTGTTGCAGG
>JAUOBV010111943.1:0-21412 GCA_032360425.1 Rubia occidens | reverse complement strand
TTTGACCAAAAACCTAGCAAATAATTAACCCACAATCATCAACTAGTTGATCATCCTAGTCTAAATCATGCATTAATTACACAAGGAAGCACAAGATATACTTGATAATCAAAGCACAAAATAGGATAAATCAAATCTCACAAATTCACACTAAAATGTATACCGATTGCTCTCAAGAGTGGATTTAGCCTAGATTAGAAAAACCCATAACAAAAGCATAAGAACCCATGGAAAAAATTGGAGAAATGATGAAGAAATAAAAGAGATCCAGGGTTTTGGAGAGTAAAATTTTAAGTAAAAATAAAGTGAGGAATAATGAGTTGAAAATGGCTTAAATAGCCTTAGCCCTTCTGCCTCGCCTCTCGGTTAAGGCGTTGGGTGCTGGGAATGCGTGGCTTCTACTCTAGGTACGCGCGGGCATGCAGTTTCTTTTACAGGCGTGCATTTTCCGCTTTGGTCACTCGCGGGGCTGTTGAGACGCAGGCTGGGATGCCCGGTTGAGCACTGAGACACCCGGTTGAGGGCTGGGATACCCGGTTGATGGCTGGGGCACCCGATTGATAGCTGGGATACCCGGTTGATGGTTGGGGCACCCGGTTGAGTGCTGGGACGCCTGGTTGATGGTTGTGATGCCCAGTTGATGGCTGTGATGCCCGGTTGATGGCTGGGATGCCCGGTTGAGGGCTGGGATGCCCGGTTGAGCGCTCGATCTTCTTCACCTGGCTGGTCGGCCGGCCAGTCTTCACGTCGATGGCCGGCTATCCTTCTTGAATTCTGAACTTTTCTTCTATCAACGAAGCGTCTATTATTCTTGCACAACAGCTTAGTCTATTACAACTATGAGTTTTAAATGTACTAAAAAGAGATGAGCACATCACTCATAAGGATACCAAAATCCATTAGATTTAACCTAGGTTACAAAATGAAGGATTTAGATACGAAAACCGAAAACGGTTATCTAAGCCCTTTGATGTAAACCTATCTAAATCAAAAAATATTCCAACAAACATATAACAAAAGATATGTTAAATGCTTCAGAAAATACATGCATTTGACGTCTCATCAATCACCACCAATGTCCCTGCCAAGCGCCGCCGTCGATCACCACCAATGCCCCTGCCAAGCACCGCTTCCAACCACCATCAACGTCACCGTTGAGCTCTATAAAACTAATAGCATATCCCGTCTCATCTCTAAAGCACCACCGCCTCTCCACCAGGGCGCCAGCGCCGCTTCGCCTCCTTCCCCACTCATCTCCAGCACCACATCCCCAGCTTCCAACACCACCTCCCCAACATCGCCACTGCTCAATCCTAGCCTAGTCCCGCCACCCCCACCACTCTCCACCTTAGCCTAGCCCTGCTCGTACACTCCACCTCAACCCTAGCCTAGCCCCGTCACTGCCACTGTATTCCACCTCTTTCTTGCCTAGTCTCTCTCCTTGGCCTAGCCCTGCCACCGCCACCACACTACACCTCTCCCCAGCCTTGCTCCACCTCAATTCTAGCCTATCCCCGCCACTATCACCGTGCTCCACCTCTCCCCCGCCGTGCTCCACCCACTCTAAACCATCGTCTAGCCCCGCCATTAACCCTAACTCTGCCCTGATTGTCGCCCAGTTCTTCCACCTCCTCTCTCCCGCCACTACTATATCACTCTAACATCTCCATTGAATTTGTGATTGGAATGCGGGGGTGGGGGTGATTGGAATTCATATTGGAATGAGGTAGCGGTAGGGCGCAGTGGAACAGTGAGGGGCTGATGGTGGAATTATTGGAACGTTGATTTGGGGTTTCAATTGGAATGCAGGTAAGAAAGAAATAAGAGACGAATGGGAAAAAAAAGAAAGAAATGAGGGTATTATTGTGTTTCACTATTTTAATTTTTTTAACAGAAGGGTAAAAATGGTCCTTTTGACGATTTCCCGCCAATTTGACCATTACAATTTTGGTCAATGAAATTCAGGGTTATTTTTGTACTTTTCTATTTTACAAGGTCATTTATGCACTTTCGACTAAAAGGTAGGGTTAAAAATATAATTTTCTCAAAAATTAATTATTAGAAAACTACAAAATATTTTGGAGCTAAATCCTAGAAACCTTGATGAATTACAGATTTATCTTCGTGCTAATTCAAATTAGATAAACAAACTTTCAATTGCTCAACTTGTTCACAAGTGGATTCTATGTGGAATGATGCAGATGGAGTCCCAGGGAATATATCTAGGGATATCCGTGTTTTCACTGAAAAAGGGAAAAAACAAACAATTAAACACTACTTCGGATGTTACAATCCTCTCCAATATCATTAATTTTTACCAAAGAATGAAACTGAATAACACGGAGGAATAAAAAAATTGAATTACCTTCTAGAAATAACCAGTCCGGACAAACGTGTCGACAAGAAAAATATTATAATAAATTTTCAGACACCGCTAACATCAGAAGACATTTTAGCTACAGAAGCTACATGAACATTTTCATCTCATATTTCCTTTTACATGTTCTATGATATGTTATTAAAACTTTCTCAATAACATATTATTATTTGTGATGTTGGAGCAATAACAGACGAGAGATCCAAGGATTCAGTAGTAACATGCAGAGAGTACTATGCTTATAAGTTCCAACTAAGAGAAAGATGATAATTCTTATTTGTTACACACTGGAAGATTATTCCAGAAATTTAATGTTGATACATATGTAAAGATAAAAACAATAATATTAGAATTCCTTGCTAATCAACAAAGTCGCATAAGAGCTGAATGTTCAACTACTGGTTCACAAGTTGGGAGAATAATAATATTACCACCATCGTTCATTGGATGCCCATAGATATCAAACAACGATATATGGAGTCAATGGCCTCTGTACAAAAATATGGTAAACCCGATATTTTCTTAACAGTGACTTGCAATCCTACATGGTCTGAAATTAAAGAACATATACATGAAAATGAAGAAACCCAAAAATATACTTAACTTAATAACAATAAATTTTCATGCAAAATTACAAATGCTTAAAGAATGTGTGATCGATAAGAATCTATTTGGCCAAGTTGTGGCTTATACATACGTGATCGAATTCCAAAAAAAGGTTTAATTATCTTAAAAGAAAAATACAAGATTGTTTTTCCTGAACAATATGATGAATATGTATCAGCCAAACTACCTGATAAGAAGAAATATCCCAACTCTATTCATTAGTTGTAAAACATATACTTCATTGCTCATGCAACAATCTAAATCAAAATAACCCATGTATAAAGAAGGGAATTTGCAAAAGCCAGTCCCCTAAGCATTTTCCCAAATTTACCCAACATTCCATAAATTCATACCCATTTTATATGTGAAGAGATAATGACTCAACATCGGAGGTTCGTATTCATTTACTAGATAATCAATGGGTGATTCCATATAATCTATATATGCTGGCAAAGTACCAATGTCACTTTAACATTGAAGTTTGCTCAACACTCCAGGCTGTAAAATACTTATATAAATACATCTGCAAAGGCCATGATAGAATTTGGTATGCTCTGACTGCTAAAGAAGATGTCAATGTTATAAATGAAATTAAAAACCTCTTATCAACCCGATGGGTATGTGCTCCTGAAGCTCTATGACGTATTTTTAGTTTCGATTTACATAAAATGATACTAGCAGTTATAACTTACAAGTGCGCATAGAAAACCACCAATCACTAAAATTTCATTTGAAAAGGAAAACATATAGAAACCATGTTAATAGAATTTTTTACAATGAATTTAAACAAAGAAAAAGTAAATAATATCAACTGTTTATATAGAGAATCTCCCCAACATTTTGTCTAGAACTCTAAGGAGAAAAGATGGACCGAACGGAAAAATGTCACACAATAGGTCGTTTATATTCCGCTCATCCTACAAAATGTGAAAGGTATTACCTGCGGAATTTATTGATGTATGTACGCTATCCCACCCATTTGAAAACCTCAGATCACACAACGGAGTTGTATCGTCCTCTTATAGGGAAGCTTGTGAAAAACAAGGATTATTGCAAGTTGATAATATGGCAGAAAAAAATTAAATAAAGCGGCAACATTTCAAATGTCATCCACATTGAGACACCTTTTGCTACATTATTGGTCCATACAATTGTCAATAATCCAAAACAAAATATGGGATACATTTGAAAATTTATTGTCAGGAGATATTGCTAAAAAAACTATTCGAAATAACAAGTTCAATTTATCCACAATTATTTGAAATCCATGGGTAAAAGCATTGATGATTATAATTTTTCTCCTTTGCATTCTTCTGTTTTTGAGCAAGAACAAGGAACTGTGGAAATCTCGTAGAAAGAACACTTATTGAATCAGAAGAGGGCCTAGCATTGGAGAAATGCTTAATCAAGATCAAAGGTTAGCTTATGAAAAAATTACCAATTGTATTACACGTAATAAACCAGTAATATTTTTCATAGATGGTCCAGGAGGGACTAGTAAGATATTTTTGTACAAAACATTACTAGCCAGTGTTAGATCAAAAGGTGACATTTCATTAGCAACATTAACTTCTGGCTTTGTTACCTCCATAATACCAGGAGGACGTACCGTTCATTCAAGATTCAAAATACCAGTCAAGAACAGAGAAGAAAATACATGTAACATAAGTAAACAAAGTGGAAATTCTTGGTTAATAAAAGAAGCTAAACTTATTATCCAAGATGAAGTCACAATGACACAACGGAATATTATAGAATCACTTGAAAAAACATTCCAAGAATTAATGGAATCAGAACTTCCTTTTGGGGGTAAAATCATAGTATTTAGAGGTGACTTCCGACAAACATTGCCGATCGTATGAAAAGTAGAAAAAGAAGATTGCATTTTCTGCAACATTAGCCATGCCACATTTATGGCCAACATTTGTACGCTTAAAGTTATTTATGAACATGAGATCTCAATTGGATCCGGAATTCAATAGTTTTCTCCTAAAAGTTGGCGATAGGAAGGAGCCTACCTTTGATGATGACAAAATCATAATTCCAGATGACATTGTTCTTCAACCAAATGGAAACTCAGATTCACTACATTCACTCATCAATTTTGTTTACCCTAATCTAAATTTGTTCTTAAGTGACCCTGACTCAGTTACAAATAGAGCACTCTTAACAACAACAAATGAATACGTCAATAAGATAAACGAAATCATGAATAATAGATTCCCTAGAACCAAAAAAACATATTCCAGAGTTGAAGGATAAAAAATGATTACGAAGATTTGTTACAAACTTGTAATCCTCCGAGTTTACCCTTCATGATCTAACATTAAAAGAAAATTGTCCTATAATTCTTTTACGAAACCTAAATCCAACAGATGGCCTATGAAATGGAACATGCTTAACATGCATCAAATTCACAAATGACATTATTCATGCTAGGATACCATTCGTCTCACATTTAGGAAAAGAAGTTTTCATGCCACGTATTCCCATAAAAGATCCTGAAGAAGATACATCCATTCCATTGAAAAGAATACAATTTCCAACCCGTCTATGTTATGATTTAACAATTAACAAAGCTCAAGGGCAAACATTGGAATACATAGGCCTATATTTAAAAGAACCCATATTCTCACACAGACAACTATATGTAACTCTTTCTAGAGGTAAAACTTCAAAAAAATGTTAAAGTACTAATTGTGTCACCAAAAACCAACAATATTATTTTTAAAAGCACCAGAAATGTTGTATATAAGAACTATATGAAGCAGTAGAGAAGAATTGATAAAATGCCATATGCTCATTCAATAACGACATAAACAACAAAAACATTGACAAGCTTCAAAAAAAATTGGCACCGACAAATTTCCCACACAAATATATTTTTTCCTAACCAAAATTTGCAACAATCCATTTCTATCTATGTCTAATTCGTAACTAAAATCCCGTTCAACGATCTTTTATAGAACATTCATTTTAGTAAATTCAAATTTTCATATTTGTTAACCTTATTATACAATGTATTGAAACATGTTCTCCTTACCAGCTAGAAACTGATGTATTCTACAACTTACATCAATGCTCAAACTTTTTTTACATTCTTTATTGAATTCCATTCATATAATCTAACTTGTATTACTAAAATGTGTATAGTTTCCTTCTTCTTCATGATACCAAATCATTATCAACAATTACTAATAATTACTAAAAGAATATAAGAGCACTTCCTTTTTTTTTAAATACAATAAATATTCAGTAATGCAGACACACTAGTGGAGGCAAGCCTATTGAAGGCAGTTATGGTCGGAAAAATGCAGAACCGCCTTGGTGAAGGGGTTTTGAGTTCGGATCAACTTTGAATTTGGATATATACTTTATGAGGATGGGTTCTGAGCTCGGAACCCACTCTGTATATAATGAAAAAATTACGCGCTCATTTCTTTGAATTAGCTTAAACAAAAAATCTGTAGGGTTTTTCTCCCTTTCATAATCCATTGACAATGAAGTAAAGTTCATACATCGAAGAGCATCAGTTTCCATTGAAGAAGGTTGGTTTTATATAAAGGTATTGTTTGAAATTATCTTGAAATTAGGGTTTTACATATATAAATCTTCATTTAGGGTTTGTAGTTAAATTAATTAGGGGTGGGTTATGATTAATGTTGTGATAATGATAATGGGTTACATTGTAATTAATTGACTTGTAGGATAATGGATCAGAATGAACTCATTGGTAATGATCTTAGAAAATCACCCGATTACATGGAATTGATTGAAACATTTCTTGCATTAGCATTTGAAGATGCATCTAAAAATGTTGTTGTGCGAGCCTGGTGCTCTTGTAAAGATCGTAGAAATGATGTGTATTTAGGGAGGACAAAATTGTAGGGATGTCTCATAATGAGGGGGTTTCAAACTAGCTACACACGTTAGGCAAGGCATGGGGAAGTTGGAGAAATGGTTGGGACTAATGATTTGAGTAACACAAATGTGGAAGATGAGTTAGATAGGAATGCGGAATTTAATGAATTGGCGGAGGATATTGCAAGAGATTTCAAAGGTAAACCCGAGTTCTTACAAGCTTTACTTGACGACAAAGAGACGTCGTTGTACAATGGTTCCAAATATTAGGTACTTAGTGCGACTTTAAGGATAATGAATTTGAAAGCCAAATTTAGGTGGACAGATAAGTCGATGACCAAAACTCTAGAATTTTTTAGGAAATTGCTTCCCGATGGTAACATGATGCTGGATAGGTTGTATGCGGTGAAAAAAGTTCTATGTCTGATGGGATTGGGATTGAAAACAAATACATGCTTTCCTAAAAGATTGTATGTTGTACCGGGGGAAGAAGATGAAAATCAAGAAAAATGTCTGGTATGTTGTGAGTCTCTCTACAAATTGAAGAGGGGTGCAATTCTAGTGGGTGTTGTAGTGGTAATTAAAACAAAGAAGAAAACACCGGCAAAAGTGATGTGGTACCTCCATATCGTTCTATGATTGCATTAGTTATTTGTGTCTAAGGAAGATGCAAAATTGTTGCGTTGGCATGTAGAGAGGGATCGACTGGTGGATTATGTGATTAG
The DNA here is from genome assembly GCA_032360425.1 of Rubia occidens. Classification (NCBI taxonomy): domain Eukaryota; kingdom Viridiplantae; phylum Streptophyta; class Magnoliopsida; order Gentianales; family Rubiaceae; genus Rubia; species Rubia occidens. The sequence continues at coordinate 13,843 of JAUOBV010111943.1, read as the reverse complement.
ACATGCGTCGGATATTGAGCATGGAAAATTTTTGATGCCCTGTACCGCGAGTTTGGCAAAGAACCCCGACATTTGAGGTCCGGCCTATGTACCGATGGAATGAATCCATTTAGTAATATGATTAGTACACATAGCTCTTGGCTTGTTATGTTGGTTATCTACAATCTTCCATAGTGGTTGATTATGAAACGTAAGTATGTGTTGTTATCTGTGATGATTTCTGGTCCTAAGCAACCGGGTAATGGCATAGATGTGTATCTTGCTCCACTTGTGGAGGATTTGTTGACCCAATTTAATGAGGGTGTTCGAACATATGCGGGAGTGTTGAAGAATACTTTACATTGAAAGTGATGTTATTTTTCACTACTAAATAATTTTTTTACATACGGTAATTTTTTGGTTACTCAGTGAAAGGTCACTTTGCGTGCCTCGTATGTGAGAATGACACTGATTACCATCAATTGAAACATGGTTGTAAAACTGTATATCAAGGTCATCGTAGGTTTCTTCTGAATGACCATCCATGGCGTTTGGCGAGAAAGTGGTTCAATAGGAAAGTAGAGGCTAGAGATGCACCGGTTGCACGAATAGGTACTCAGATATTTGAAACTGTGAAATTTTTTCACAATGGCTTTGGGAAGAAGAAAAAGTTCCCGTGGAAGGGAGTTGGAAAAATGCTCCATTTTCTTCAGATTTCCTTATTGGGAGCATTTAGATGTTAGACATTGTCTCGATGCTTTGCACATTGAGAAGAATGTGTGTGATTCTTTGGTCAGGACATTTTTTAATACCCCTAGGAAAATGAATGATGGGCTTAAGGCTCGGTTAGATTTGGTTGAGATGGGTATTAAGAAGAACTTAGGCCCAGTGAGTTCCGGTGAAAATTGTTACTTGCCCCTTAGTGGTGTTGAGAAATTATACTGTGAGACCTTTAGTGGTGTTAAGGTCCTGGCCACGTATTCTTCCAATATCAGTACTTGTGTGTCAGTCTAAGAGTTGAGGTTGGTTGGGTTGAAGTCTCATAATTTTCATAATCTAATGCAGAAATTGAATGTCATTGCGATTCAATCGGCATTTTCATCCCATGTCAGACTGTGCATTACAAAGCTTTGTTTGTTTTTCAAGTCCATTTGCAGCAAAACATTAGCGTGTCAAAGTTGGACCGTTTGTAGACAATGATCATTGAAGTTTTGTGCCGGATGGAAATGTATTTTCCTCTCTCATTCTTTGACATTATGGTTCACTTGTGTGTTCATCTTGTGCTTGAAAATATTCAAGCACTTTGTGAAGAATCGGTATAGGCCTGATGCAATTATAGTACAGTGGTATGTTGCAGAGGTCTTTGAGTTTTGTACTAATTACATGAATGAGGTCGATTTGGTTCGGGCTCCAACTAATAGACATAAGGGACGGTTGGAAGGTCATAGGATTAGGTAGGGAAAACTTTTCAGTCATAGTGCATAAGGTTTATGCACTGCCCATCTTTATGTTCTTCGCATTCATGAAGTCATTGTCCCATATATAGAGATTCAAATGAATTCCATTAGAGTCACCAACCCTAATTTCAATGTAACTCAGGTCCTACAATTACACAGTGTGACGTTTGCATCGTGGTTGCGTGATCACATAGCCGTGGGGAATCATCCAATGAAAGTTAAATGGTTGGCTAGTAGACCATTTGGTACTGCATTTTCTTATAGAGGGTATGACGTCAATGGTTTTAATTTTTTCATGAAATTGGTGGATGACAAGGGTGTGTCTCATAATAGTGGCAGTTCTCTTATTTCTGAAGCTTTGCATGTCAATAATCGAAGTGGTAATGATCCTATATACGCTCATCAGTGTTACTTTGAAATGACATCTGATATCTGGGAGCTTGACTATGTCAATACGATAGTCACATTTTTTAAATGTCACTGGGTTGATTTCAACAGTGGGCAGCGCACCGAGGATTTGAGTTCACACTAATCGACAGGAGTCAGATCAGTTGGCATGAAGATTCTTTCAAATTGGCTTCTCGAAGCGCAGCGGGTGTTTTATGTGAGGGATCCTTCTGATTCTCGGTGGGATATAGTTGTCGAAGGAAAATGCGCTTTCATTAAAGATTTCAAAGTTGAAGAAAAATTTGAATTCAGTCACAATGAAATGGGTGTTGGACTAGATGATACTATCCTGCTCGAGGGGGATGATCATAGCTTGAATTGTTTCATCAGCTTCAATGATCATGAAGAGGGAATATGAGCGGACGTCAGTGGTAAGGTAAGCCGTAAAAGGAGAAGGGTAAAAAAGATTACCAAGAAATGAAAAACAAAAGAAGTAGAAAAATCCTTTGTAATTGTTTTTGTTTTGATCCCTGCATTGGTCAAATTTACATTATCAAGGATTGGATTGAAATTTTACTTCTATTTTGATTTTAATATTAATAAAAAAGAAGAAGATGAACTTAAAAAATCAAACACGGATTAATTAAGAAAGCATCCTCAGAAAAAATCACATCCTAATACAACCCATAAAAACTTCAAAACACACACAAACCACAAGTCAATGATGAGAAATAAAGTCTAGAAGAAATTAATAATCCAACAGCCATCCATTGTTCAAAGAGGATAAATATCATATGCTCTATGGTAGGTGCTAGTCTAAGTCATCTTTCACCCATAGACGTGGACCGGTAAAGACGAGGATGGTGGGTAGAAGCGAGATGATGATGTACGCTTGTTTTCTTTTCTCCATCTTCAAGATCCTGGCTTTTGTAGTGGCAAAATCCTTCCGCACCCACTTGTAGCAATCTCGAACGCCTCTGAAGTAGGATTTCTCTGAATCTACAATTGTTGAACACATAGACATAAATATGTATAATAATATATTAATAACTTGAAGAAATTGCAATTAAAATTAAGAATTGACTTACCATCATCCAGTTTAGGCCTCTTGCTCAGATTCCTATCTCCTAGCACCGGATGACACCATTTACGATCGACCAACACCCATCTTATTTTCAAAGTAAGTCTTATCAAAGTACTTTGGCGCTTTCTCCTCACCAGTGATTACCAACCCCTCAACCTTCCTCAATAATTTTGTGATCAAATTCCCGTAAAGAAGACTCCTCACTACCCCAGTCGATGTGCCAAATTAAAGCACGTCCTCGGGGTTTATTTTCCTACCCTCCATTATCAAATAAACAACATCAAGGTACTATAGGTGGGCTCGGTGATGTGTCCGGCAGTGGGAACTAAGCATCGAGCAATCATTTCATAGACTATGTGGTGATCTATTGGTAGGTGTTCAAATATACCCAGTCAGTAATACTCAGCCCATCCATTCATCGGCCAGATATAAATTAACGTGGTATTTTAAAAAAATTGGGACGGGTACCCGACCCATTAATTTTACATTTTACCGAGTTCGGGTACAACCCCTAAAACCCTGCTTATGGGTACCCAGTATATTTTAAGATTATTTAATTATAATTAATATTAATTAGAAAATTAGTCTCATATGAGCCGGGTGAGAAACAATTGAAAGTTGGAAGGAGTTTAGGCCCACTTTGGCTTTGGGTTTTCCTTATACAGTTGTAACTTGTAGAACGTTAGAGTTTCTCGTGTGTTAAAACTCTGAACTCGGAAGTCAAATAGAATTAAAATTGTGAGTTACTGAGTTTCTCACCTTTCATAGAATTGTTAATTGTAAACTTCTTTGCCGTCGATCTTTCAATTTCCTCTTGCCTTTCTCAGATTCTTGCCATATTGACAGAGGAAAATTCAGTCAAGGAGTACTGGTGATTTTTGCAAATAAAGTCCATTGTTTTTGTGGTTCGTGCTATGCGTTTGGTTTAATTGCCTGTTATTTTTGTCATGATATATATTCTCCCAATTGATATCCACCCAGATTTTGTCATAATTTTCTGTTTCTAGCTATAGATATGCATAAAACCACGCACTAAAACCAATTAGTGTGTATTAGAGAACTATGTGTATTTTATATGAATACATAATTGACACACATGATTTTTTGTTAGTCATAAACTATTTGTATTCGGGTGGAGGTAAAAGGAAACATATTGTTTGGTTCTTCATGTCCACTTGGTGCACTAGAAAATCTGCATTTTATTTACAAATATAGTTACCAACATATGATATAAATACAGTTTATTTATTAGCATGCATGAATTTATCATATTTGATAATTATTTAGTAAAAGCATCACATGAATTTCTCATGTTTTCTTGAAGGAAATGTCAACTTGTGGGACAATTGTGATGATTTGATAAATGATGATCCTAATGAATCTCAGAAAGAGACACTTGATCTTGAGATAGTGATGGAGACTCAAGGAGGTGCTAAGAAGAAGAAGCAGAAAGTTCAGGCTGAATTGGGTAAAAAAAAGAGAACTCCAGCTGTTTGGGAACATTTCTCGCCAATAACTGATGACATATTGCACCAGAAATTCAATTATTGTTGTGATTTTATTTCTTATACCAGTGAGAATGGAACTAATGCCATGAGACGTCATGTTGATAAGTGTAAGAAATCCCCTTTCAATATAGATAAGAGACAAACTATTTTGGATTTTGAGTCTACGACTAAAGTTAATGATGATAGGAGCATTGAAACAGTTAGAGTTCCTAGGTTATTGAGATTTGATCAAGAAGTCATTAGGAAAGCTCTTGCCAAGATGATTATTGTAGATGAGCTGTCATTTAACTTTGTTGAACGTGAGGGGTTTTGTGAGTTTTGCAAGGTTTCTATTCCTAATTTTGTTCCTCTCTCGCGTGCTACGATTATAAAATATTGTTGTAGTTTGTTTGTTGAAAAAAGGGAAAGTTTGAAGAATTATTTTGAGAAGTTTTCGTCTAGAGTTTGCCTTACCACTGATACATGGACCTCTAGCCAGAATTTATCGTATATATGTCTTACAGCTCCTTTTATTGATGATGACTGGAAATTGCATAAGAGAATCATAAACTTTTGTCTTGTTGGTGGTCATTCGGGGGAGCTTATAGGTAAGAGTGTTGAAAAGTGATTGCAAAAAGGATTTTGACTGTAACTGTTGATAATGCTAGTTCTAATGACTTAGCAATACTTGAAAAAGGTTTTTAATCTTTGGGATGGATGTGTTTTGAATGCTGAATTTTTCGCATATCATATGTGTGGCACATATATTGAATTTAGTTGTTGGAGATGGTTTGAAAGATCTTGATGTAGCTATTTTAAAAGTCCGAGAAGCTATGAAGTATGTGAGGTCTTCCCCGGCGAGACTTGAAAAGTTTAAATCTTGTATTCAAGAGGAAAACATTAAAAGTAAGGTTATTGTTAGTTTGAATGTTGAAACAAGATGGAATTCAACATATTTGATGCTTAAGATAGCTTTGGTGTTTAGGAAGGCATTTAAGAACCTGAAAACTAAGTATATTCCTCACACTAAGGAACTTAGGAATCTTGGTGGTGCACCTGATGATGAGGATTGGGACAGAGTTGCTTGTTTCTTACCTTTTCTTGAAGTCTTTTATCGAGCAAAATTTGCATTATTTGGTTCCCAATTTTTGACTGGTAATACTCTTATGGAAGACATCTATGATATCGGGTATGCAATTTCTGATTATATTACTGATGAAGATGTGAAGATTGCAAATATGGAACTCCAAATGAAGCTAAAATTTGACAAGCATTGGTAAAATGTGAATAATGATAATGTTTTGGTGTTTATTGCTATGATTATTGATCCTAGGCATAAACTAGGTTATGTAGAGTATATCATTGGTCGATCTTATAATTCTATTGATTCAAGTGTTTTGTGCTCTCGGGTGAAGAAGGTATTTGAGCCAATGTTTTATTTCTATACATCATGTGAACCTTCTAAACAAATGGGGTATTCTTCGATTCGAACATCTGCTTCATTTAGTGGTGATGATCAAGGTCGAGATAAAATTGACGGAATGGGAGTAAAGAGGAAAAGTTTGAGAAAATATTATAAGAGGGACAATGTGAATGTAGATCGCTCTCATCAAACTGATTTGGAAAAGTACTCGGGTGATGAAGATGAAGATAATGAATTTGATATCTGGGATTGGTGGGCTGCCCAAAAAAAAAGAGCTATCCCATTCTTATGAGAATGGCTCATGATGTACTTGCAATTCTAGTATTAACGGTAGCTTCAAAGTGTGTTTTTAGCCCTGGAGGACGTGTTCTTGATTCTTTTCAAACTTCATTGACTCCAAGGATAGTGGAAGCTCTTATATATTCTCAAGATTGGTTGCGTACTTCTCAATAACCTCTCATTATAGAGGAAAGCTTGTTAGAGATGGAGAAAATAAAAAGAAGGAGAAGGTAACTTTAAATATATTTTTTCAAATAATTTCTTTTTAGATATTTAATTCATCATTTTTTTCCTATAAGGTTATATAAGTAATTTGTTTATAAGTATGAAATAATTGATATCCAAGTGACTGGTAATTACAATTCAGGAGACAACCGATGTTTCCTACATAACATATGAGAGTTTCAATTGAAACCTTGAAGGTACATATCTGACCCACTTTGTTGTTTCTTAACATAGACTTAGATGGACTGCACATTTACTACTCTACACTCTTTGAGTTATAGAGGGACTAGAAAATTGAAGTGATAGGTCACTGAACAATTCCATCACACGTGATTACAAATTGTTTTACATATGTAGTCATCACACGTAAAAATTTCCATCACACTTGTTTGGTGCAGAGTAGAGTAGTGATTACAATTTGCTTTCTTTTTATTTTTCTTTGTTTTGTACTAAGGCTTAATATATTGATGCAGGTTACACATTTGGAAACTGGAATTCTTTTGTAGTTTGGTGTACTTGCATTCCAGAAGACTAGACTAGCTTTGGTAGTAGGAACTACACGAGTTCAGTGGCATTTTCGCAGGCCATAATCTTCATTGGCTCTTATAAACTTATGTTACAGTTCCATTTGAAACTTTCTAGCTTTGAAAAAAAAGTGTAGATATGTTATCGATGCTAAGAAAGTAAGCAGACAATTCTATTTCCTTTGAAAAACAAGTTTCACCTTATTGAATCTATTGAATCTTTTTGGCAGGTACCATGGTACCCAACTCGAACAATCCAGGTATCCGGTTCTTTCAGACCGGGGTACGAGCCATATTTTCAACTACCTGCACATGCTGGTACCCGCATTTGAACACCCATAAGTTTGAGGTTAAAGGTCTCTGGCTTACCCAAGTCCCTTGCATCACGGGCAAAGTACCTAACACTACATTAGATAGAGTCAACGTATGGGTAATCAAAGTATCAATCATTCAAAGGACCATCGGTGTCTTTCAGATATACTCTTTCGGGGTTCTTATAAGGGAAATGTAAAGCTTTGTTCAAAATATATTCACTAATTGGAATCTCAATCCTCCCTAACTTAGTTGAGTAATCACCATTCACCTCTCTTAGATTGTTGTAGAATTCACAACACAAATCAAAATAGGACGATTCATTGCACGACAATAAAATTTCCACATGTTGGTCCTTAAATTTTTCTAGAGGATCGACTAATTCAATTTTAAATTACTCATGTAAATCAATAATGTAGAAATCAAGCAACTTTCATTTCTCGTGTAAAATATTGTACCTTTATTGTGCAGGCAATGACACAAATTTGATGATACCGTATCCGGGATTGTTACTAATCGATCGAGAATGGGGGGATGCGACTTGAACCACCTCTTTCCATTGTTAAGCTACTTCTTTTGTGGTTGCTTGAAGAATTGATTCAGACGATCTCTTTCGGAAGTCAATATTTCCTCTAGGGTTCGAAAAGTACTTTGAATGAGAAGAGGCCGCCTCGAAATTGAATTTTTTTTTATATAGGAAGGGAGTTCCAAGTCCAAAACTTGTTAGACTCTTCATATGTGAAGAGCCGAATTCGTTATTCCGAGTCCAGAACTTGTTCGGCTCTAGAAATGTGAAGATCCGAATTAGTTATTCCTAGTTTGTAACATACTATTCGGCTCTTCATGTTTAGGGGGCTAAAAAACTTATGATTTTGTAAAAAAAAAATCCAAATAATGCTTTCCTTCTTTCTACCCGAACCGGTCCAGATTTGGGGGCCGAGCTCAGTTTCAAACTTTACGAGTTCATAAACTAGTTCGGCCATTTTTATATTCTTAATACCCCATCCAGTTACGAGCTCGAAACCCGTTCATGCCTATTTTTAAAATATCAGAGCCTGTTCCGAGCTCAGAAATTGATCGAGGGTTATGATCAAATTTCTAACCACAAGGTTTTCATAATTTTTTTGTTCTTGACATTAACCTATTCAAATTTACAACTTAAGCATTGAAAAAATACACATACTTTCCTCAAAATAATTTTAATTGAAGTACCTAACGAAAAGGGTAACTTATTGGCCAAAATTCATCAAAACATGTAATCCGAATCTTAAAGAAATAAAAAAAATTGTACAAAAGAAGTTATCATAAATATGTGCCCTACGTCGTTCCAACAAAAGTCAATACAAAACATTAAATGTCAAAAATATTGCTGCCTAGACTTCCTCGAACATTTGCTCAATCTCGGAGTCACAGTCATCCCCTTGGTTTCTATCGTCATCCATCCCTAGCGCGACATCTGGATCACTATACGTCATCCTCGGATCAAAGTTCCGGGGCTCTTCATTCTTGCTTAATTCAAGATGGAGTTCCTAAGCTTAAAAAATCATTGTTGTTGGGCATCCCTAGCTAACATTGCGGACATCTCTTCAACATCACCACGAATGCAGTTCAAGTAGTGCCCTAAGGTAGTCTTCTAGCTGCTCTGGGAACCTAGTCAACAAAAAGAAATTCAAAATGCACAATTAGCACAAAAAGCGAGAATCATATAAAATTGTCTGTAAATTAATGATCCTTTTAAAATACTTACTAGATATCGATCCCCCAATTCTTTCAAGTTCCTCCTCCCTATCCCTTTTGGCATTCTTTGCTTCCTATCTCAGAATAACCTTTTGTTCATATTTATTGTTAGGGCCGAGTTGCAACTGCTTATGTTGAAACCATGCCAAGTCATAGAACTCCTTAGGTTGGACATCGTCCTTTTCGATTATCGCTATGATCAAGCCAGCATAAGGGAGATCCTTCTTTTTGGCATTTGCACCCTTAATACTAATCAAAATTGTATAATTGGGATTAATCTTGACACCCTCTATCACATAGTAAAATATCGTAAGGTTACCAATGGTCGACTCACACATGTATCCCCCCGTTGGCAAAACATTCAAACACACCCACCCATAAATCATCCTCTGCAGTACTATCACGATTGTTAAAGCTTTTCCCCAAATTAGCATAAAATTTTATAACCTCATCAGCATGAACTATTTCTTCTAAACAAAACAAATTCTCTAAATGCCGCTCTTTAAAATGCTCAATCAATATCCTAGACTCAAATCTCCAATTGGTGATGCATGAATAACTTTCAAATTTATAACCTTACGCTTGGAGAATTCGACATACATCTCTTTCATTTTTCTATTGAAAAAATGTTCGGATGCCTAGAGCTCGGTGTAGGATTCATGACTTTGGTCGCTTTCTGCCCTCGTACTCTTCTTCGTAGGCCTCGATACTAAAATCGGAATAGGAAATTGGGGGTATGAAAGGGGTTTTCAATTTGGGGGTTTATGACAATATTCGGTTTGTTCTAGAGTTGGGGCCATTTCTTTTTATATATTTATATAGGTTTCGAGTCAGAACCTGTTCCTCTGTTATTTTTAAAGGGCCAATCAGGTTACGAGTTCGGAAACCATTTCTAACGGGAAAAATATAAAATTAAGGTGGGTTTTCAAAGGGTAGTAAATACATTTTGGAAACTCGCATTTTTCACCATTATTTCCCACAAAAGAAAACACCTCCAACCTTTTCCTTCATTTCTCTTCTTCTATAATCCATGCTTCCTTCAAGTGATGATTCAAGGTAGGTTTTCAAGCATCCAACTCCTACTTTCCTCATCTATATTTGGTTTTTTCTCACTTTGTTTTCACTTTTTTAAGATGATGATCATTACAAGTGCTATTGGACTAGATGGTGAGCAAGGGTTTAATAAATTGAAGTTCCCACTTGTTTGATGTAAAGTTTAGTGATTTCAAATCCTAGATTATTTGGTGCTCCACAATAGATTCTAGAATGGTATGTGATTTTTAGGAGTATTGATTATTTTGAATATTTAATGGTGTTATGTAGTGATAACATAATGATTGTGATTTCGGTCGTACCTCAAGTAGTAAAAACCTAAGGACATTTTATTATCAAGTTAAAAAATTAGTTATTGTTTGTAGTTGATATTAAAAGTAGTATTTTCTTCTCAAACTAGTATGTTCTTAAATTTTCTTTTATGAATATAGCGTCATGATTGAGTGAAGAATTTTGGATGTAGGTTACTTAATGTCTAAGAAAAGGACTCGTGACGATTCTACCTAAAATCACAAAGTAGTCATACCGTGACACAAAAACATGCTCGGGATGACAGTGATGGATCTGACGAGGTATGAATAGGCAAAACACATTGCATAACTTTAGAACGTAGGTTAGCTAAAAAAGAGTAACTCCATTGGTTTTGAATAAGTTGGGTAAGTGTTTGTCCGGAGAACGTACAAAGTGGTCTAGTTGGGTTGCAAAGGTCGGTAGAACAAGGTTGGACATAAAGTATAATAGTTGGCATGAGGTACCCACAGACTATAAGGAGATCTTATGGATCAAGTGCAAGGTACCTTTTTCCATAATAAGTTCCGCCCCTACATTTCCCCTAATGTTATTTTAAAAATATATCTAACTTATTGTAACTCCCATCTTTATAAAACCCCATAGAGACCACTTTAAATAGATGCACCGCATATGGCATTTCTAAGACAGAAGGCAACGACCATGATGTGCAAGAGTTGGCGGGAATACAAATACACTTTGTCAAGAGACAACATATTTTCTACGGAGAAAGGTGATCACCCATGGATAACTTACACACACATTCAACCGGAGATTTGGGAGATCCACAAGAGAAGGGCTTTGGAGAATGAATCTAACGTTAGTTAATTTGAATCCTTTTCAAAAATTATTTAGATTTACACGTCTTTAGTGATGACATGTCTCTAACAAGCTAACATAGGGAATGAGGAATGAAAAACTATGCATTGTCGGTTTGAATTTAATTCCACACAGATTGATCTGTGGGGGATATGTATTGGTGGAACTTATATTTGTGCAAGAATGTCTAGAAAAAGATGTTCAAATTTCAATCGAGGCCAGGATTACCAAAGAGTAGGCAAGGGCTATGGTACAACCAATGGATGTGGATGAGATTAAGAGGTGTGATTTATTTCTCAAAGACTAACAAAACAAGAAGGGTCAATGGTGAAAAATAAATTGCAGAACGAGTGGAAAACCCTACAACTGGTTTTAGTTTCCTTCATTTACAACCTTTCCACAAGTTTTTATTGAATATTCCTATAACGTTGATAATTTGGAAAACTTAACGAATGATGCATTGGAAGGGAAATTCATACTCATATTCAAGCATGGGATCATTGTACAGCTACCAATAAACCCGGCCACCCGGGGCATGTCAGGAGAGTGGGTGCATTCTTGAACCAACGTGAGGCGGTTGGAATTACACAGTAATATGGCCATGCACATCCATTGTGGGTCCACACATTACAAATACAAGCGCTTGAGCAAGAGAAACAATTTGAGAAACAAGACATTCTCATCCGGAAGTTGATCCAACACACCGGCCTTGTACTTCCCGAGAATTTAGATGATTTGACACCCAATTGGACTCCTCCATCAAGAGGATCGAACCATTCTCCAAAAATATGTTGAGGTTAATCGGGAGGCAATCGTTACAATTCTTAAAGACGAAGCTGACAACCTCAACAAGGCCATCATCTCTAGTGACAAAAGGCTACAAATTTAACATTTATCAAATTATGAATGAAATAGTTTGTCATATTTAACAAATGTAATTGGTCTGATGTAGGGTTCACATGTGTTTGAGATTTACATTGATCAAGACATAGATGGTAGACCACTCCACGTAGCCGATAGAGTTTTGCATGGGTTAATGAAACATCATCACACTGTACCAATTGCAGAAGGTTTGTCAAGAGTTTTTTTAGAAAGCATTGGTGAAGAGTGCCCCGTTGTAAATTCCCGACGGGGAATACAAGAATGTAGGTCCCGCTCTTGGAATGTTTCTTTTGTGGCTATGTCGACTAATATATGCCGATCCTATAAATGATAGCCATTTGAAAGTCAAACAGCCAATAACACCTAAAGCGGTCCAAACTACACCTAAAATAGTTCATGGGACACCTAAACAGGTCCAAACAACACCGGACAAGACCCGACAACCTGTTCCTAGAGCACAAGTCCCAAAAGACTCACCTCATTTTGTACAAGTGTTGTATAATTGGCTTCAACCACATGAACGCAACTCAACTTACGCATTCTTGGGAAATGATTGCGTATTTGGTGGGAAGAGAGATATCATCACGATATGGAGTGATTTCGAGAACCTATGGAAATGTGAGCAAATTAATTAGACGTAATGTCCATATACATCTTGTAAGTAAAATATATATTTATATTTTATATTCATGTTTACTATTTATTTTTATCTAATTGCTTACACCTAAATTGAAAATTTCTTAATTTCAAGATACATGTATTTCATGTTTAATCAAAAGAAGGGATGGATCAGATGCATGTGCCCGTTGATGACTCAAGAGACAGGTTGCACAAACCAAGAGAGAATCGACTACATTAGCAAAATCATTGGGAGAAAGGATAAGAAATTATTCATTGCGCCCTACATTGAAAGGTTATAGTAACTGTCTTCATTATTTTTACAAACATCAATTACGCATTTTAACAAACATCAATATAAATTTCTTTTCAGGGAAAATTTTCGATTAATCATTATTGTTCTGAAAAAAGAAGCATGTCTATTGGATGCATCCAGTGCACTTCTAACCTCGGAGGCATTTGTCAAATTTTGGACTCCGCTATGAAGGACACAAGCGAAGATGGTGAAATCAATTTCAAGGTGGTCGAAATCAAGGTATACTATGCTATAATTGTGTCATTTTTTCCAACGGGGTTTCTTTATGTGTTACTATACGTTACAAATTCAATGTTCTTTTCAATCAGCACAAGAAAAAACGAGCAAGCATGAGAGTGCGGATACTATTTAATGTTGTACGCAATAGACTGCATAGAAGGCATAAAGTTGGATTTACTTGATATTGACAAGGTAATTATATATTTGCTTGTAATAAAAATTAATAGTTTCTCAATCTCAACAATAATATTTGCTACTAACTTGCTACTCGCAGGTTCTTCCAAAAGCAACAAAGCCCTATTCCAGAAAGACATCAACATGCAAGGAACTGTTTGGCTCGCTTCTCATTCTCAACCGCTCAGCAACTCTTGATAACCCAAACTTGGTAGAGTTACACGATTTAGATAAATTAGTGCGGTGTAAAAGTTTGGAATAGAATTGTATTGATTTTGATTCCTATTGTTAAATTTCAAGGTATCTTGGGATTCCATCTTAAAACCAATTGGTTTTAAGCCCAAGATACCTCTAAATTTAACATGGTATCAGAGCCAACTATTTAAGACCTGGGCCCGATTGAGTTTATTGGGCCTATGTGTGGATCCCCTTTAATTTGGCCTGATATGGGTCGTGCAGTGTTTCCACACTGGCATGTGAGGGGTGTGTTGAAATATGTATCCCATATCGGTTCCTTACAATGATAATAACTAATATATAAGGTCTTGGGTCACCTCCACTTAGTACCAATTGGTTTTAA
>JAUOBV010111836.1:0-12903 GCA_032360425.1 Rubia occidens | reverse complement strand
CACGGTGACTTACCTCCCATACGATGGCCGGGGTGTCGGCTGGTATGGGCGCCCAAGGCTGGCGCACAGCCTTTTTATTAGGCCTTAACTTATAGTATATGATGGTCTCACCCCCGACACATATTAAAATGAATAGCCATTTCCAAACATTTGTTGCTCTATTATTCACCAACTAGGAAATTTGTAAGTGTTGAATCTAGAAGGATCATGATGAATTTGAGAACATACCTAACACGCTTTTACTCATAGCTAAATAATGGACAAACATACACTAATCCAATTATCCCACGCATTTAATACTTTCTGCATTAAATATAAGCAATTTTGATTTTTTTAAAGCTGCTAAACTTTTAAGTAAATTGGCTTATTATAAGTGTTAGGATTAATAGATAAACCTCTTATACTCTACATTTTTTTTATTTAATTACGAGATTCCATATGAATATGATATCAGCCTATGTTTCTACAATTCTTACCACAGCAGCATCGTATGCTCTATGTCTATGTAGAAAATAGGGTGTAATGTTGCGATTGTATTCATGATCTGAGTTACAATATGTAGATGTGCAAATGACCTATACAGAAAATGAAAAGGAATCTATTCTAAATACAAGTAATATTCACATAATATTTCTTAATACTCCAACTCAAGTTGAAGCATGATGATCAATAATACCCAACTTTCCAAGTAGTGAGTGAAGCTGAGTACATCCGATAGCCTTGGTAAACAAATTCGCTGGTTGATCAGAAGTGCAGATATGATGAGTAATAATAGTGCCAGACTGTATAAGATCACGAATGAAATTAATATCAACCTCAATGTGTTTTGTACGTTCATGGAAAACTGGATTTGCCTCAATGTGTATAGCAGATTGACTGCTCAAAATAGTCGCATTGGGGCAGAATGAACAGCGCTGGCCTAAGTCCCAAAGCAAAGACTTAAACCATAATAACTCACAACAAGTATTGCTATTGCACAATACTCCGCTTCAGCATAAAAATGACAAACTGTAGGTTGCTTCTTGGTCTTCCTTGAAGTCGGAGAATCATAAATCATAACAAAATACCCAGAAAGAGAATGTCGTGTGATGGGACAAGTAGCCAAGTCAGAATCACAAAACGCAGTCAGCAATAAAGAACTACGTGAAGATAGAAATAAACCCTGACCAGGATGACTCTTCAAGTAGTGTGGAACCCGGAGAGCAGCTTGCCAATGAGAAACACAAGGATACTTCATAAACTGAGCAAGCTATGAACTGAATAACTAAGCTTAAGACGGATAATGGTAAGATAAATGAGACAACCAACCAGGTGCCTATACTGCTCATGATCATCATAGAGTGACGCGTAAGATCATGTTGTTGCTCCATCGGAAAATCAGTTGGTTTAGTAGCCAATAAATCAGTATCAGATAAAATGTCAAGGGCATATTTCCTTTGTGAAAGAGACATCCCATCCAATTTTCTAGCAATCTCTATACCCAAGAAATACTTAAGTACTCCAAGATCCTTCATATGGAAAAAAGAGCTCAAGTATTTATTGAATTAAGAGATTATCAACAAAGAACCATCAGATTTGAAATTGGAAAGAGAAACCCACTTGCAGCTAATTGTAGTCTTACCTGGAGGAAGAGAAGCCACAATCCAAGTCTTATTGAGCTCAAGAGCATTGATCTCACTGTCTATAGCGTTACACCAATGAGCATGCTTTGACGCCTTAAAGTAAGCGGTGGGATATGCACTAGACATTACCGCACCCAAAAATATAGAATTCATACTAGAAAATTTATCGCAATTTACATAATCAGTCAAAGGATAGAGAACACCCGAGGATAGTGATAGCACAAGAGTGATCATAGCAGTGGGGTGGGGGGATTTAACAGCAGACATGGTCATTTAGGTAAGCACTCTGACGAGAAGGTGGTAGATTGACCATAAGTGGTGGCGTCAGTGAAGTAACCGGTGTGGCGTCAGTGAAGTAACCGGTGATGGGTCCTGGGCATTCAGTGGTGGAGTGGCCGCTGAATGCGGAGGTGAAGCTGTGGTAGAGGTAGGCAGCACTACCACTGTCAGCAAAGCTAACGACAGCTCAAGCCAGTGATCGGCGTCCGAAGCTGATGGCTGAACCGGTGGCATATCAGATGTAGCAGCGGTCAAAGTGGCAGCGCCGCTGGGTGTCACCGATGGATCTGACATTGGAGAGTCATTAAACCAAGTATCGATTTGTGACTTTGCAGGCTGAACAGGTACATATGGCACAACAAACGAAGATTGGCCTTCATAAAACTCAGCATCACAACTATTGAAGAAGGTGCATGATTCCAAATCATAAAGGATATAACCTTTCTTGCAAGTTGGATACCCAAGAAAAATGAATCATCGAATTCTTGGAGCAAACTTGTCACGAAATCTAGGAATGTATAAGGCATAACACAAGCAACCAAAGACTCACAAAAGCTTGTAGTTTGGAGTGCGACCACAGAGTAACCCAAATAGTGTGCGTCCATTGAGTTTCTTTGTCGGCATCCAGTTAATCAAATATGCAGTAGTGAACACATTCTCCCCCAAAAATTAATTGGCAAATTAACTTGAAAGTGCAAAGCACGAGCCACATTTAACAAATGACGATGCTTTCTCTCTACACTACCATTCTGTTGTGGTGTATCAACCATGGAAGTCTAAAATAGAATGCCTGATTAAGCAAAGTATAATCTTAAAGGTAGAAATTCTGTACTATTATCAACACAGACATGCCGAATGGAGCGCCCAAACTGATTCTTGATCGAAGCACAAAATTCTAGAAACTAGAATCTACATCAGACTTAGCCACTAATAAATAAACCCAAATAGCTCAAGAATAATCATAAACTATAGTTAACAAATAAAATTCACCACAAGAAAATGGTGAGCTGTAAAGCCTCCAAACATCACAATGTATTAATTCAAACAAAGAACTAGCATTTGAAGAACTCAAAGGAAAACTATGTATAGCCTATTTTGCTCTATGACACACAGAGCAAGGAACAAAAGTATTATCTGTGCTAAAATTAAGAGTAGGAACAGAAGACAACACCGTAAAAGATGGATGCCTAAGAAATTGATGCCATAAATCAAATGAAGATGTAGAAACTAAAGCAACTATCATAACTAACTGCGAGATAGAAGACTGAATGCGTGTATCCAGTAGACAAAGCCAGTAAATCCCCCATGTTGTTCACCCATGCCAATCATAGTCCTCATACTGATTTTCTATAAAATGCAATAATTTTTCAGTAGACAAAGCTAGTACATACAATCTTAGTCATTATTTTATAAATTACAAAACAACAAACAATAGATCTGTAATATGATGTTACCTTGGGCTGGGCTATTTTTGGCAGCATGATTATCACACCATCACTGAAACTGGCTGGGATGTTGTCTCCTCCAAAGAATCTCTTCATTGATCCTATTACTTCATCTCCAATTATATCGCAAGATTCCTCAAAATTATGCTAGATATCCGTCTTTACCAAGACTTTTGTTGGAATGCATGCTCTTTAATGCACTCACAACTTCTTCAGTTTTGATTAGCTGAATCATACTGACTTGTTGTTGGACTTCAATCACCCTTCCATATTTCACTATCTCTTTGTCAATATTTCCTATCCCAGTACCTTTCCCCAATTGATTTCTGAAATAGTTCGCCTCCTGAACGATGAAGTTCACACCTCTCACTTTCAGATTCATAGTGTTATTTTTGTACTATTTTGCTTTGACTACTGAGTAAAATAGTTTCATGGGCCTATCACCTTCATTCAACCATCCTATTTTCAATTTTTGCCGAAGAAAACTGTACTCTTCCTCTTGCAATCTTTCCACAGTTCTCCTAGCATCCTGCTCTTTATATTTGGTTCAGCACAGAAAAAGGGCCAGAGTTTAGGTCTTCCTGAGCTTTCCTCCAAACACTTACTATGATTTATTCTACTAATCTTGGTTCTTAAATATGATTTTTCTACCCCTTTGAATAATGTTTCGCCTACTCTGTTGTATACTGATATTGCTGCTCAATCTAAAAACCACATGGATTTTTTTGAATAACTCATAGGGATATAATACTCAGGGTGATATACATCTAGTCATGTTGTTTTTGCGGCTTCATATTTTAAATATGGTGGCCACGTGAGAGATCCTGCACTGGCAGGGACCATACGTGAAAGAGCCAATGTGCCGTAGTGGCGACTGGTGTTTTATCCGTGGCCATGGTAGGTTCTCTGGGCAGTCCTCTGGTGGTTGTGGACATGGTCTTTGGTGCTAATGGTGTCGTAAAATAGGTCATGATACTTCTCTTTTTTTCCACCTGATTCGTGCGCCCCTTGAGTTCACTCATCTTGCCCATCAGTTTCAGTCTTCCTTGCAGATTGATCTGGTGACTGTCACTTCCAACTGGTATATTGATTTTAAGGCCTCTAATCACATGATTTCTTCATCGTCTACCATTGAGAGTATCACACCTTGTATTGGTATGCTCGTGTCTTTGTTTGTAATAGCAGCACCATCTCTATTTTTCTATTGGTGATTCAACACTCATACCTATTTTGTATTTGTGTGATGTCTTGGTTGTTCTTGATATTTCTAAGAATTTACTATCTGTTAGTAAGCTTACAAGAGATCTTGGTGTTCTAATCAATTTTTATGACCGTTCTATCGTTATTCGGCACAAAGTAACCAAGGCATTCATAGGAAGAGGCCATAGTGAAATGGTTTCTATGAGATGGATCAAGGTGAAGAAGCATTAGTTTCTTATACTAAGGAAAATGAAAATGACAATTTTTTGAGTTGTGACATGCCCAATTAGGACATATGTCCAACAGTACCCTTTTTTTGTTAGTTAAAGATGGGGATTTATTTGTTTCTTCTTTGTTGTATACATGCCCCCGTGTGTTATGGCAAAAGGTCAAAATTTGTCTTTTTTTATTGATAACTCTAAACGAGCTAAACATGTTCTTTACTTCATTCACCCATTACCAATTTTTTAATCTAGAAATGGTTTTTCTTTCTACGATCTTTTGTGGATGATAGCACGAGATTTATGTGGTTTTATCCCATTCGTCGGAAATATGATTTTTTTGATGTTTACTTGTAATTTGATACTTTTGCAAAAAAAAAATAGTGTTCTTATCGTATTAAGGTTTTTCAAAGTTATGTCAGTTTTGAATTCCTTAATATTTGGCTTGCACTCACTTTGACACGAAAGAGATCCATCATCAAATTTCTTGCCGCTGCAAGCCCAAGCAGAATGGTCATGCTGAACACAAGTATCGCCATGTAGCTGAAATGAGCCTCACTATGTTTTTCCATCTCACATGCCGCTATATTTTTGGGATGATGCTTTTGCGACTTCCATCTACACCATCAATCGCCTCCCTACGCAAGTTCTTGGTGGAGCCACATTTTATGGTATATTATTTGATCGGGTGCTTATATACTCTAACTTCCATTCCTTTTGTCGTAGAGTGTGTATGTATATCATATATCTCTTTGTTCGTTCCTATGCTGAGCACAAGCTTTCTCCACGAAGCATCCCTTGTGTACTCACAGGTTATGGCTCTCTCTGTACAAGGGATTCAAGTGCCTGGATATTACTTCCGGTCAGGTTTGCACTACTTTCCACGCTTGGTTCGATGAGACATGTTATCTACTTACTACTGCTGATTCAAGTTCTTCACCATCTACTTCTTCATATGTTTCCTCTTGTAATGATCTTGTGCTCCCTGATGCGTCTTTTAGGCTCTTCCTTCATTGGCTTCAGCTCCATGTTTTATCTGCTAGACTGATTTGCCTCCACATGTGTCAGACGTTGCCACTACCTTAGATTTTAATCTCAAGTTAGCATCGACTTTTCCCTTAGTCCCATATGGGTCTTCTTCGATGATGGCTACTTTTTCATCCGATGGTTCGCCTGATCCGCCACCTACTCGGATTCATCATATGAATACTTGTACCAGTGATGGCATACGATGGCCTCATCATTTTGATGATTATATTTCTACTGGTCTTTTGGTTGCCTTACTTACTCAAACTGAGCCTTGGGATTACCGTAGTGCCCTTCGTGATCCCTAGTGCGTGATTGATGGATGACGAGATTTCTGCTCTCTACCATTGGTATACGTGGGATTTAGTCCCTCATCTACCTGATGTGAATGTTGTTGGTTCTAAGTGGAATTTTTAAGTATCATTTTGATGCTACTGTGGAGTGCCACAAGGTTCATCTTGTTGCTCAAGGATTCTCTCAGTTGCCAGGTTTTAACTTTGATCAAACTTTCAGTCAGTGATCAAAGCCTCCATCGTTCGTACGATTCTTGCCATTGCCACTATGCGGAAGTGGCTTTTGCACTAGTTGGATGTCAATAATGCTTTCATTAACGGTATTCTTGATGCTCCACCCCTTTGGCTACAATGATCCAAATTGGCTCGATTTTGTGTGTTGCCCGTGGAAAGCCATCTATGGGCTTAAGCAGGCCCCTCGGACTTGGTTTAAGTAGTTTAATTCCTACCTTAAGGTGCTTGATTTTGTTTGCAGATAGGGTTCTATATTCAAAATAAGTAATGCAAAACACATTCAAAATCAAGAAATAGAAAACGGATAGTGTAAACATATCATGAAAGCAACCAGTCAGCTGAAAGTTATACGTACGATTACTAAAATGAAATTTATTAATTTATTTGCAAAAGTAGTTACACGTATATAAATACTCTGCAAATTATTGTGCTACCGTGCCCGTAACATATCGGACAAGGCATGATTACTTGCTTATTAATGAACTGTTTGACTCATTATTTAAGGGCAGAAGACAATTCTATAGTTGGTTCCCGCCCTACAAGTAAACGTACTTATGTTATCTCCTGGAAAGGTATACGTATCAGGGCACCTTTGCTTAAAAAACCTAGTCAACTGAGTCGGCCCACAGTCCCTTAACGTGCAAGGGTTGATGCATCCGCCGGGTTTCTTTAGGTCATTAGGGCACTCTCCCAATATGTTGGCGTTGCATCGGATGCCACGGCACGAGCCGGAGGTAGGGCTAAACTCCATCGGCACATTGAACCCGTCGACCAACGAGATACGATACGAGTCGCGGTTATTGTTCTGATTCAGAGAGAACTCCGCCATGGTTTTCGGTCGCGTGCCATTACTGGTGCAATGGAACAGATTCGCACAGTCGCCGGTTAGACATGTTCCGTGGTTGTGGTTGTCGAAGGAGCAGTTGGTTCTGCCCCAAATACGGCCTCCGGCCGTGCCTGGGCTCACGTGGAGGGCCCAGGTTTGGCCCCGATCCATCCTCTGGCCGCCTCCGGGAAGGGCGGCGGCCCAGACGGTGTAGGGGCAGTTGTTGAGGATGTTGAATGTGGCTCCATAGGTGGAGGCTGAGAAAAGAGAGATGCAAACGAGGAAAGAACAAATGTGTAGAGAATTTAGGGTTTTCATGGTTATATTATGAGATGAATTGAGATTTGAGTGGATTGTGACTTTGAAATGGATAAATGTGTTCATGTATATATACACAGAGCTGTGACCTCAGGTATGGAGGAAAAACTCGTCCAACGTTGTAGAAGTTTCAAAATTCTAGCGCATCTAGATTTTGTTGCTTTTGTTTCTTCAATGGTACTAATTTTTAATTGATTTGTATTTTAGACCATTGAAACCTGATAACTGTCAACACAGATGTTTTTAATGTTTGTCGGACTAACTAAAGGAAAATTTTAGCCAATAAATGGGACTGTAAAAGTGATTAAATTTCCATAATTTGTTAACTTAATTAATTCCCCATTCTCTTATACTCTCTCTACTCTCTCTCTCTCCCAAATATAGTTCATTTACTTTTTTCAAGTCAATATTTTTTAACTTTAACCATAAATATAAATTAAAATATAATAAAAAATATTTCATGTGAGATAATATTATATTCATCTTAACATTTATTTTTAAATATAAATATTTTATGCAAAATTATTGTGCATAGTTAGAGATATTGTTTGTCAAACGTAATTATTGAATAACGTAAAAAAATAATGAGTCATTTTCTCTTGGACGGAGAAGTATTTACTTTTTGGGGAGGAGTTCTATTTTAGATATGTATTATGGTGTCTCGTTTAAATTTCCATTTTGTTTTTTAATATATGTTATAATGACCAAATACGTATAAGAGTTCTACCTCAAATTATGGTAGCCTCGCCATGTTCGCGCGTACATCTTCATATTGAAGAGACTTGAACATTCCTGCTGATCAACTACCTTGCCGACTAGCCGGTATGCAAACGAGACACCATAATTTGAGGAGTACGGCAGATATCAAGCATCAACCGTTTTGCTAAGAAAAGATCAGTCAAAATTTGCGGACACACTATTTTAGGGAAGTGATGAATGGAGAACACCCTCGTGAGTCGTGACAGTATTATTGTTTATGATCATAAATGAGCGATAGTCAATCTTTAGCGAGAACTTTGTATGATAAACAAAAAGAAGGAGAGCGAATCATAAATAGTAGTTCCCCTCTTTCATTTGAAATTACACACTTTAACTTTTAACAGTTAACTCATAAAATGTTTGATCCTTAATACTTCCTCCGTCCTACTTTAAACTTCTTATTTGCTTTTTCAGAGTCAAATTTTACAAACTTTGACCCTAAATATACATTAATATATAAACAATAAATATAACATGTGACATATCGTTAGATTTGTCTTAATATATATTTTCTAAATATTAATTTTTTATGCGACATTATTACATACAACTAGAAATATTTACGATCAAACATGCTCATTGAAGACCGTGAAAACATGTTTAGATTTGTAGCTCTTGCATCCCGATGTCATAAACATGTTTTCTGAACAATGAAGTGGGGAGAGCATTTGTGAGGAGATCCGTTGAGTTCTCACAGGTAAGAACATACTGGATGTTGATAACATTACTCTTTGCCAACTCTTGAGTAAATGAAAAGAACTTCGAAGGGATATGCTTTGTTTTGTCTCTTTTGATGAATCCTTCCTTCATTTGAGTAACACATGTGACATTATCTTCATAAAGTACGATGGGATCATCATTTGGTTGGCAACCACTTGTGGTTCTGATATGTCGCGTCATGGATCTCAACCACGCACTCTTAACTTGCTTCATGCAATGCGATAACCTCATCATGATTTGATGATGTGCGATGAACGTTTGCTTCTGGGAATGTCAAGAATTGCAGTCTCTCCGTAGGTAAACACATACCTAGTTTGAGATATCCCTTTGTGTGGGTTTGACATAAAACCTACATCTGCCTAGCTAATCAAAACTGGTTTCGTAGTGTTAGGGTAAAATAATCCCAAATCAATTGTTTCTAGATGGTATTGAAATACATGCTTAATTCCGTTCCAGTGCCTTTAGTAGGAGATGAACTAACTCAGTAATAAATTAACAACAAAAGCTATATCAGATCGAGTACAATTAGCAAGATACATAAGAGCCCAATTGCACTAAAATATGGTACTTATGAACCAAGATCTGTTCAGATTCCTCACATGGACGGAATGGATCACTTTCATATCAAGGGAGCTGACGACCATTAGGGTACTCAATGAATTTGATCTATCCATATTGAATCTCTTTAATATCATATTCATGTAATTTATTTGATGCACAAATTGTCCACTTTGCAAGTGCTTAATCTGCAAACCGAGACAATAATTTGTTTTCCCAAGGTCCTTCGTCTCAAACTCACTCTTTAAGTAAGAGATTACTTCCAGAATCTCTTCTTGGTCCCAATGATATTCAAATTATCAACATACATAGCGATAATCACACACCCTGATGTTGTCTGCTTGATTAAACTGCAAGGACAAAGAGGGTCGTTGGCATACCCGTTTTGCAATAAAATTTCACTTAGTCGGTTATACCACATGCATATGAATTTCTTTAACCAATATAAAGATCTTTGTAATCTGATTGAATGTCTTTTTCTGGGTTTTGAACTTGATGCTTCATGCATTTTGAATCTTTCAGGGATACTCATGTAAATTTCCGTATCAAGCGATCCGTGTAAGTACGCGGTAACAACATCAATAAGGTACATATATATCTCATGAACTACTAGACTGATTAGGTATCTGAATGTATTTCAATCCATAACAGGGGAATGCATTTTCTCAAAATCAATTCCGGACCTTTGAGAAAAGCCTTGTGCAACAAGTCAAGCCTTGTATCTCACAGTCTCATTTTTTTCATTTCTTTTATGTACAGATACCCATTTGAATCCAACGGGTCTCACATCTTCAGGTGTCAGTGCTATAGGGCCAAATATTTTGCGCTTATTAAGTGAGTTTAATTAAGCTTCAATGACCCTTTTCCATTTAGTCCAATTGTGTCTATTTTTACACTCGATAATAGATCGTGGTTGGGGATCTCCATTATTTTCTCCATAACATTGCATGCCAAACTATAAGAGAATGCATCATCGATGTCCTCATTTTGGTTCCACCTTATACTTGTATTGGAAAAAATAATAAAAATTTCTCTATATTCCTCGTTGCGTATTTCTACATGAATACATTCCTCCATTTTGGGTCATCTTGTTTCTCTGTTCCTTTTATTTTTCGAGGATTTTTATCTTTGGATCCAAGTGGTCTTCCATGCTCCAGTCATGTTTTGATATCACGAGTGACTTTATTTTTCAATTTTCCCTTTCGGGACTTCAATTTGAGTCGGAGTATTCTCAGCTGATAAGTGAGATTTAGTCTCTCTTTGTGTTTGTAAATGCATCGGGAAGTTGATTTGCTGTATCTTGCAAATGAAAAATCCTTTGGACTTTTCCATCACACTTTTTTGTTTAAGGAGCAAGATGCAATAATGTTGGTACATACTAGGTAATTTCCCTTTCCAGTTGTTTACTTTTCCCCCTAATGCTGAAAAAATTCCTTCATCAAAGTAGCAATCAACAAAACGAGTTGTGCAAATATTCCCAGTTTGAGGTTCAAGGTATCTAACAAAAGATGTGCTTTCAAAGTCTAAATAAATGCCAAGACTTCTTTGTGGTCCCATCTATGTTCTTTGAGGTGGTGCAATAGGCACATAAACAGCAAAACAAAAAATCTTTAGATGAGATATATTTGGTTCTACGCCAATTGCAAGTTGTAGTGGGGAGTATTTATGATATGCACTCGGCCTGATGCGAACCAATGCAGCAGCATGTAATATTGCATGACCCCATACTGAAGTAGGGAGCATTGTTCTTCATTATTAACGGTCCATCAATAAGCTTGAGGTGCTTGGTCAGTGATTTAGCCTGATCATTTTGTGTGTGTACATGAGCAACATGATGCTCAACAACAATCCCAATTGACATATAATAATCATCGAATGTCCGGGGTGTAAATTCACCGGCACTATCAAGTCTGATTTTCTTGATTGTATAATCAGGAAATTGAGCTCGTCATTTGATTATCCGAGTGAGTAATTTAGCAAATGCTATATTACAAGTTGATTAAAGACATATATGTGACCATTTGCTAGAGGCATCTATCAATACCACGAAGTATCAAAATCGTCCACATGGTGGATGGATGGGTCCACATATATCACCTGAATATGTTCAAGCAAAATAGGTGATTCCGTTTCTACCTTTCTCGGTGAATGCCTTATATTTAGCTTTCCAAGAGAACAAGCTTACATTGGGAAAAAAAATCCCTGGGGAATCTTCCGGTCCTTCAATGGAAGCACATGCGTACTTTCAATAATTCTTTGCATCATAGTTGAACCAGGATGACCTAGTTGATCATGTCATATGGTAAATATTGAAAGTTTGATAACTACCATATTTGATGTAGTTGAATTTATATGTGTTTAATGCAATCTAGTAAACAACATTGGTAGTTTTCCAAGTATGCATTTATTTCTAGATTTATACATTGTGAGAAACATAAATTTCATGGTACCTTTAGTTACATATTAGGTATCAAATCCATGAGAATATATATCATTGAAACTCAACATGTTTCTTTTGATCACTGGCGAAAATAAGGCATTGTTTATTGTAAACATTGAGCCATTCGGAAATGTAAAGTTTGTCTCACCAACTTCTTCAATTAAATCTACACAAGACTTGATATTGCATTCACAATGGTTTGTGTTGGTTTTATCTTTGAGAAAAACCTTTTTTCCTTCAATATAGTGTGAGTTGTTCCACAATCAAGTATGCAAATTTCTTCAATTTTACTCCTTTGATTGGTTTCACGATTAGCTTTATCCTTTTCAAAACTTAAACTAAAAAATAAAACAAAATGTTGATAAGTAAGATAATTAATTAGACAGTAGCAAACCTTTAAAGAAAAAAAATAAATCACACATGCTATATTTTATATAAGAGAGACAAATAAACATTGGACCATTGAGCTTCATTTCGGATAAGAGTTATACAATTTCCTTTTCAGTTTTCACCATTCGCTTAGTCATCGAAATCACCAATTGCGTCAATGAAATCATCATTGAAGTCGTATGCATCGAGATGAGTGGATTCATTTGAAAGATTTTGGTCAATAAAGTAGACCTCATTCCCCCTTCCCTTCATGGACTCCTGTGAAATCATCAGTGGTACCGTGAAGGTGAGGTCGGGCGCAAGGGCTGAGGCGAGGCGAGGCGAATCTGAGCTAAACCTGACATATTTGAAACTTGTGACTCCAACCAGCGACCAGAGTGCAGGGAGATGACGTTGAGGCTGGTATGGGAGAATGTGTCACGGCTAGTGTGCCGCGGCAGAGGAGACAACAACCAGAACAATTGAGATAGCGTGAAGGTGAAGAGGCGGAGATAGTGCACTAGAAGAAGGGCCTTAAGTTGTGCGACCGGAGGAGAAGCATTGTCCACATCAGCAGTGGATCTGGAGGGGTG
>JAUOBV010111728.1:0-12903 GCA_032360425.1 Rubia occidens | reverse complement strand
TTGCATACACTTGGAAAACCACCACCAAGCGACACAAGAAGAAACTCACCCCGTCCCCTGCGTATCACTAACAATTTACACAAAACCAGCGCGGCTAATGAGATGTCAAATACATGTATTTTCCTTAGTATTTAACATCTCTTTTGTTATCTTTTGTGTGGTAGATTGCTTGATTTAAGAAGGTTTACATTGTAAGGGGTTTAGACGATCGTTTGTGGTTTTCATCTCTAAATTCTTCATTTTATAGCCTAGTTGAGGTCTAATGGAGTTTATGTCCCTACGAGCGTCTAGATCCATATTTCTGAGTTTTTACTTGTAAATTGCTCGTAGGCACTTTTGACTGTTTTAGAAGGCCATTCGCAAGAATGGTAGTAGATTGTAGAAGGTTATTTGCAAGGATAGTAGAAGACTTAAGGCCACGAGCCAAACATGTGGTAGTAGATGGATGCGCCAAAGAAAATGAGCTTAGTCCAGGAAAATTGAAGACCGTCATAGCCCGTGTATATTTGCACACGGCATGTGCCATGCACTCAGAAGATGGTAGACACCGCTCCAAATTGTGGCCTGTGTGTTTTTGCATGCTTTGTGCACTTAGAACAACCTGGGAACACCTCAAGACTGCGGTCTGCGTGCTTTTGCAAGGGTCGCATGCTCAGAATGCCCAGGAACGCTTCCAGTCCATGGTCCGCATACATTTGCACGGGCCGTGTGGCATGTACTGTGCACTACTGCATGGCTCGTGCCGACGTGGGTACTAGGGTTTCTTAGGATTTTGGGATATTCTAACTCCCAATCCTACCTACTATATAAGCCACCGTTAGTCTCCTAGGGTTAAAAATTTTTTTGTCATTATTATTATTCTAGGAGTAGGTGGGAAGAAGGAGGCTATCTTCTCTCTTCATTTATTTTTTTTCTCTAGTTTTACCTTTTGGCATTAAATCAAATGATTGCTTTGGATTTAATGTCTCTAGAGTAATTTATTTCTTGGGGTAATATTTGTATTCATGACTTGATGTTGACTTTGAGATTCATAGATTACTCTATTTTTATGTCCTATGAATATTTGTGCTTGATTTGTAGTTTACATTCTTGTAAGATTTATGCCATGTTATACTTTATGATACATCTATAGATTCATGTATAGTATAATATCATGCTAGGCTAAAATACTATTTCGGGAATGTTGGATTAGGGCTATTGTAGGCTCGAGAGTACCGGGATATGGGTGCATTAATTTATGCTACCTTGAGAGTACCGACCCAATCGTTAGACTCTAATTATAATTGGCTAGTTGTGTGAGTGATTGCATGTTAGAGGCGCTGGACTAATTCCTATCGAGGGGAAACCCTTGGCTTACCCCGCTAGATAAACATTCTAGTTTGTAGCGACTAGGATCGTGGCAACCCTAGAGTCATAACGAAATGGAAATTACTTTGCCTCTTGATGAAACTCTAGAAACTTGTGTTTCATAATGCATTTAGCATATCTTTGTTGGCTTTTGTATGGTAAATTGCTAGATTTAGGTGACTTTACATTACAAGGGATTTTGATGGCCATTGTTGATTTTCTTATCTAAATCCATCATTTTGTAGTTTATTTAGATTTAATGGATTCTATGTTCCTACGAGTTTCTAGATCCATTTTAGTGAGCTTTCATTTGTAGATTGCTCATCGGCACTTCGAACTGTGTAGAAAGCATTTGCAAGAATTACAGTAGATAGTAGAAGAGCATTCGCAAGGATGGTAGTAGAACGAAGGCCATGAGATAAAAACGTGGTAGTAGATAGATGCGCCAAAGAAAAAGAGTTGAAGTATGGAAGACATGAAGACTGACACAGTGGTGTACATTTACATGGCTCGTGCCAAATAGTTGCCTGATGCGACTAAGTCCTAGAATGGAAGTGTTCTTTTGCATGGCCCATGCACCCAGAAGATGAAGACCCGAACCTACAGTCTGCGCCCCGCAAGCCTTTGCATAGCCGCACGCTCGGAATATGAAGACATTGACTCCAAACGGCAGACCCACATGCTTTCGCACGGGCCGCACACTCAGAAGGCCAGAATCACCCCGGTCTGCAGTCTGTATGCTTAGTTAGCTGAGAGAAACCTCAATTATACGGCCTGTGTACTTTTGCAAGGGTCGTGCGCTATTGCACGACCATGCGACGTGGTTTCTAGGGATTCTACTTTATTTTAGATTTTTCTAAGGCCCGTTTTCACCTACTATATAAGTAGCCACTAGTCTAATAGGGTTGAGAGGTTGTTGTCGTGTCTCTGAAATATACAATTTATATCCCTAAAGTGCTTCCTAAATACAACTAAGTATATAGTGGCAAATCAGGGTTGTCCATGAAGAAGAGGGATATTCCTAAAGGTTCGTTCATGTAAGGGTGAATACTAGAATGTTCATATATATATATATATACAAGCAATTAAATATGGGGGTTTTGGTTGGATTTTTCTTAGTTATGAAAGGAAAAACAAGTCAACTAGCAAATGAAGGCAATTATACTAACATGCAACAACTAACTAGGGATGATAAAATCATAATTAACAGAGCCTTGGGCGCAATTGATTCCCACTTCCAAGCCTCTTATAGATCATAGAAAAAATCACTCATTCAATCACATTGATTACTTATTGTGAATGTTATCACTCCCATTTTGAAGATAAACATTCTGTTCTTCTAAGAAGTAATTCACAAAAGTGATCAACGACTATTTGCAAACCTCACCAATGATCACTTTAGATAAACAAAACCTTAGAGTATTTCATCAAGGACATCATACACAAAGAACCAATATATTTGATAACAACTAAAGGCATTCTACCAAATGCCTAGTCATTTAACCAAACAAAACATTTTTTAGGTTTAACCAAGAAAGATTGACATTCAAGATTCTACCTTTTTGTGCTACCTAAGGATAAATATGATAACAAACCACATTAACATACTCATCTAGCAAGATTGACATCATATACCCAACAAGATGTTCTAATTCCATGTTCTCAGATTTCCATGCCAAAAGTGAGAAGAAATTGTACACTTTCCTAACACCCTAGCATTCAATTATACAAACACTTCATATTCTCAAACTACCCATAGTATAATTGAAGTAAACATCATCATTAATTCCACAATAAATTCTAAGTAATCAATGCTCATAAAAGATTGGAATAGAGTTTCTCACTACATGGGATTGGAAGCTTCAATCAATTTTTCCCAAGAGATAACTTAGCTACTAAAAGTCACACTAATAATCCAAAGAAAATCAAACATAATCCAAGATGAAAATAGATGAAGAACAAGTATAAACTAGGGTTTTGAAAGAGGGAAGTTTTGGGAAGAAGAATTTAGAAATGAGAGGATAGGTATTTGCAGTTATAGTACAAGAGAAATGATAAAATAGGCCACTTGCAGCAGGGGTGTCGCGACCCGTGACAGATCTATCGTGACTCGCGATGACTAAATTTGGCTGCATCCTCAAATCTTCAATTTTCCTTGCCTAAGTCTCCATCTTTAACTATTTACTTCTATTCTTCAATTCTTCAATTCTTCGATTCTTCGATTCTTAAAACCCCAAAAGATGGTCTTCAAATCTTCATATATTTTCCCCGTCACACAAAATTCCCTAGAAAAATAGTAAGAGCGCAAAAGTTAATCAAGGCAAAATACAAGATCTAGAGAACAAAAGTATACAAAAGTAAGTCCAAAATGTCCTAAAATTACTGCATAAAATGAACACATCAAGGGTTGAGGGGTAGAAGTTCATATCTAATTCTAGATCTAAGAGTAGGTAGAGATAGAAGTAGTCTATCTCCTCTCCACATTTATTTTTCCTAGTATTTTCCTATGGCATTGAATCCAATGACTGTATTGGGTTCAATGTCTCTAGAGTAGTTTAATATCTTGGGGAAATATTTGTAATTATGACTAGATGTTGGCCTTTTGAGATTCTTAGATTTCCCTATTTTTATGCCTATGAACATTCATGCTTGATTTATGCTTTATATTCTTGTAAGATGTATGCTATGTATGTTCTATGATGCACCCGTAGATTCATATATCATATATCATCGTGATAGGCTTGTCATGTTATCACAAGAGTATTAGGTTAGAGCTATTGTAGGTTCGTGAGTACTGGGGAGGTATGTGCAGCATGCTAGCCCGAGAGTACCATCCTGATCGTTAGAGTCTAAACTAATTGGCTCGTTGTGTAATAATCATTCATGTTAGGGATGATAGTTTTCTTAATGAAGGGAAACTTTCAGCAAACCCTGATACATACTCATAATATTTTGTAGCTACTAGGGTTGTTGTGTGATGTGCACCTAGAAGCATGTGTTTCCCAATATATTTAGCGCATTTGTTAATAGATTTTTTATGGTTGATTTATAGATTTAGGTAAGTTTACATTACAAGGGTTTTAGATAGCCTTTGTTGGTTTTCTTCTCTAAATTCCTAGTTTTGTAGATTATTTAGACCTAATGGATTCTATTTCCTTACGAGTATCTAGATCCTATTTTGTGAGTTTCATTGTAGATCGCTCGTAGGCATATCAAAGTAGACTTAGTGAAGGTCATTCACAAGGATAGTAGTACACCAAAGGTCACACACTTAATCGTAGTAGTAAATGGAATGTGCCAAAGAGAAGGAGTCGAAGTCTGAAAGACTTAGAAAACTGGCATGGCCCGTGCCAACCAAGATGGCCATACAACTAAGTACTAGCATGAGCCGTGTTCCTTTCACGGTCTTTGTGCCTTGGAGGAAAGTCCAGTCAGCACCCCGTAGCAATATGCACGACCGCAACATCAGAAGATAAAGAACTTAACTCAAGTTCGTGGCCCACAAGGAATCGTACGGGCTGCGTCACTCAGTTGGCCAAAGTGCCCCTCCAGTCAGCGGCCTAGAAGAAATTTCATGGGCCGCCCGCTTAGTTGGCTGAGGAAACACTTCCAATTGGCGGCATGTGCACTATTGCACGACCCATGCCAACGTGGAAGTTAGAGTCCCCCCTATTTCAGGCCTCTCTAGTGCCCATTTTCCCTCTACTATTTAAGGAGCACTACTTTACTAGGGTTTAGAGAGCCTTCATAATTATAGTTTCATTTTCCTAGTTCTAAGAGTAGGTAGAGAGACAAATGGACTAACATTTCTCTCTTATTTTAATATTTCCTAGTTTGATGCATATGGCATTGAATCCAATGCTTAAATTGGGTTCAATGTCCTTGGAGTAGTGTAATTACTTGGGGATTTAAATTTGTATTAATGACTAAGTAGTGATTTTGTGAGATTCATGGTCTCCCTATCTTTTTATGTTTATGAATGTCATGTTTGATTTGATCTTTACGTACTTGTGAAATGCATGTCATATATCCTATGATACACCATAGTCATATGTTCCATGTGTTATGCTAGGCTTGTTTGCCCATTGAGAGTGTCTGGTAAGGATATGCGTGTTCGTGAGTTCTCGACTCTGTGAGTGTATGCATATAGAACTTTGAGCACCATTCCAAATAAGCATATGGCTAATTAAGACTGGATATAGGCTATGTTTGGTAGAGCTGTGCTTATAAGCAAAACTTGCTTATTTTGAAAGCAGTGGGAGACCAGCTTCTGCTTTTCCCCCAAAAATAGCTTATGCTTTCAAAAAAAGTTATTTTTTACACTTTACCAAACACCAAAAAGTGTTTTGCTTATAAGCACAACTAAAAAGTTCTGCCAAGCAAAGCCATAATGTGCAACGATAGACAAGGCCTGGTAGTTTGTAGCAACTAGGGTAATAATGTAGCGACCATTGTCATTTCAACCCTAGAGTCATCATGAGAGAACGATCCCTTTGTCTCTATTGACCTAGGGATAAGTGTCAAAGTGAAGTGTCTGGGATGTTATTCCTTTATAGGGAGAGAGGTACGCAGTTCGGATTCCTTTGATCACCAACGCACATTCCCTAATTACGGAGGAGGTGTTGATAGGCTGGAAATGGACTTAGGTACCCTTGTGTGACAGACATTGGGAAGGTTGAATATCAACTACACTATGTGCCATAGACAATGATATAGGTTTATGTGTCTTATATACGATAGAGTCTATGATTAAATTCATCTACTTGTCATCTTACGCAAATATCCCCAAGGCTAGTTTAATATAGTTTGTTCTCTTGTTTGCATGCTTAGTAGTTTTTTTTACAAAACCCCATCCTCTCCAAAACCTATGTTTATAACACTAGCTATTCCCAACATACAATCAGAGTGACGCTTGATTGTGAGTCTTATATAGTTAACCTTTGAGTTTTAGCATCTTTGTGGATGACTGATCCGCCTTCCTGCGAGATCGTCAATTAAGGTAATCTGCGGAGAAGCTATTAAGATCAAAGATAAATATTTGTATTGTTTTTCCCGATCTAACTACTATACTACCCATGGGGTAGACTAGACAGTGGAAACACCGGGGTCATCTATAAAGATGCTAGGAATCTAAAAGTTAACTACACATAGCCGCAAATGGGTCGTCAATCCAATCATGTGTTAGGAATAACTAGTGTTGCAAAACAAGTTTTTTTGGGGGTGGGGAGGGGTTATCTAACAACTACAAGAAAGCAAGAACACAAGAAAGGTATATCTATAAAATCTCACAAAATAGCTACAAAGTTAAATCAATACTCCCCAAGCATTGAACCCAAGTAACTCATTGGATTCAATGCCCTTGGGCAAAAATTAGGAGAAATAAATTAGAGATAATGGAGAATATCTTTCTCTCTCTACCTACTCTTAGGAAAATGAAAAAATTAAAACCAAACTTAAACCCTAGTAGACATAGACTCCAAGTTTTTGGCCTAATTTTGAAAAGGCCCAAAATTAGGCCAAAAACCCTAGCAGCTGAAATTAGCACGGGCCGTGTGATATGCACCTTTATGCATACGTTAACCAATGCATTTGAAACATTTATTATCATTTTTTGTTTATTTTATTTCTAGTTTTAGTTAGCTTTACACAACAAAGGGTTTAGATGATCATTATTGGGTTTCTTGCCTAAATCCCGAGTTTTGTAGATTTAATTGAATCTAATGGAAATTTTGTATTCACGTGCAACTAGATTTTCCTTTTTGAGCTTCTTAGTAGGTTGCTCGTGAGTATTCTGACATCATTTTGTAGAAGGCCATCCGCGGGGTTTGTAGAAGATATTTGAAGGCCATTCGCAAGAATGGTAGAAAATATTGAAGGAAATTCGCATGGATGGTGGTAGATAGAAGGCCATGGTCCAAAATGCGTGGTAGTAGATGGAATTGAGCCAGAAAAGGCAGAGTTGGAGTTAAAAAAGGTAAAAAATGGAAAACGACGTCAACATGCTGAATCAGCCTGCCTATCGATCTGCCAGAATAAGCACTGGCACGAGGACAACCATCCTAGCATGCCCCATGCTAGGGGTTCCTAGCATGGCCCATGTGCCACACCCCTTGGCGCAGAACATGTAAAACCATGCAGCGCTTGTCTCCAATTTTTTCTCACGCAACTATGTATTGATGCAGACCAGGTCGTTTCACATGGTCTGCATCGTTTCAAGTCACAAATGCAAACACCAACCCTCAGGGTATTAAAAATGACATGGCCTGTGACATTCAACTGTGCAAAAAGGTATTTTAGCTGACAGGCTGAACCAAATGACACGGGGCACGCGATCAGAAGTTCAAAATGGGACAACCACCAGTGGCCTATTCCAGGACGTGCAGCCCGTTCCAGACCATGTGGCCCGTGCCAGACCGTGCGGCCCGTTCCATACCATGCAGCCCATGCCAGACCGTGCGGATTCTTTGCATGTTATCTCTGTTGCCGTGATGCTAAACCATGCGCCATTAGTTTCATTACCTCCAGGAATCATTACAATTATTTGGAAATATCTTCAAATAGGAATAACATTCCTATTGGCATTAGTGAATCACAATATTTTGGCCAAGATGATGATCTGTTTTTGACTGACTTGGATAGCTCACCTAGGTCGTGGCTCAGTGAGAAATTTTGGAGGCAATTGTACAAATTAATCTTGAGGACAAGCTTAAACTTAGGGGGAGGAATTGTTATGAATAAAAAAGAACCAGGGCTAAATGAGTCTTTTCAATGATAAATCAGTTTAGTTCAACTGGGAGGAGATGAACGTACTGGAGTAGCGAGTTTGTCGTGATTCCGGTGAAGCGGTTACCAATTGAGGAATATAAATAGAGTAGTTGTCAGCCATAGAATCTATCGGAAATATTATGTGAAACTCACATCACTTGTATTCTTTTCTCATCTGAAACTCTATTGCTTTCTCATCTAAACTCTAAATTTTCTTGCAAATTCCATTTCTGTCCTATTTTTTAATACTCAGTTCATGACACAAACTCTATAACTGGGCTTGAACATTTTTTCCTAAACAGACTCCAACTCTCTCCGCCTTCGCCTCATAATCAAAACCACCGTGAACCACCGGCAGCTTCCTGCGTCACCGCCTAGTACCTCGGTAATCATTCTTTGATTGCAGTTGCACCTCTTTTCCCACTCAATCTCATTGAATTCCGGTACAGTAATTTCACAATGCTTCTTCCGTAATTTTATGAGTGACGGTTATTGCGTAACTCAGTAGCTAAAAGACTGTTTTGTATGTGTATGTGTATTTTTTTTATTCTTCTAGATTGAAATAGAGGTGATTAGTGTTATTCAAGTTGGATTTTGAGTTTTGCTGTTGTTATCAGTGTTTCCTGCGAGCTGGCAGTTTGATTAAGTGCCTTGTATTTTGCAATCTGGCCTGTTTTAGTACTTTCAGATTTTGTATTCTAGTTGTTTTCTTCTGCATTTAGTTGTTCTTACTTACTTAGCTTGATGCTTTGGAAAATTTCAGCTTTTTACATGTTTCTAAGTAAATTTGAGGGGGAAATGTGAAGCTGTGAGATGTGTGCGTGTGTGAGAGAGAAAGGGGGAGAGAGAGAGAGTATAAATGCAGTCCAACGTTGAGTATTGCTTGGTAGTTAATTAATCTTGGGAATGTTTAATTTGATTTTTTTCCTGTATGCAAATATATAGATGGGTAGCTTAGTTTTCTATGTATATAATAAGTTATGGTCTTTATGCTTGTGGTTCAACTGTTTGATGTTTTGCTCGATCATTTTGATCCTAAAAATGTGTTTAATAGTTATAGTTCACCCTAAACCCTTAACCTTACATTGATTTTGTTGTCGAGCACCAGTACGAATTCACCCAAATCTTAAGATGCACTGATGATCTACTTAATGACTGCATATGTAGTTTAATGTCATTGGTTTATAAGCTCACTATCTTTCTCCATGTCCCCTACCTTTGGAAATTGGTGCAGCTAAAATATTGTGAGAGCTTGGATTCTAGTTTTTTGTTTCATGATTTTTTTTCATTTCTGTTCGGTGGTCACATAAGTCTTGCTGATTACCTAGATTATTGAGGCATAATGTACAACAACCTTATGTGTTGTGGTCTTATATTTTTTTTTGTAAAGTTGAACCTTTTGTCATTCTCTCCACCAACCTAATAAGTCAATATTTATAATAGCGGAAAGTGCAAGCTCTTTCATTACTGCTCTGGTTCAATTCCACTAATAACCTGCTGAAAAGGTGTTCAGGTGGTTTAGTTCGTGAGTGATTGGCTTAGAGTACTTGGAAGTAGCAGATGGATCCCTTTCATCCTGTCATTCAAACTTTGCTGCTATTTGTTAATTTATAGATCCATTCAAAATTTGCTTCTATTTGTTGATTTATAGATCCATTCAAACTTTTCTTCTATTTGATGATTTATCCATCCACTGAAAATCTTTATTTACTGTTATTCCCCGAGGCTGTTATGTGTTTATCTTCCTTTTCTTCCAAGAGGCAGACATGCTGGTTTCTCCACGGCTGTACTCTGTGTGTAAAAGAATTATCCATTTATGTAGTCAATTCTGATCGAGTAATGAAGTTCATTGTAAACTCAGAATTATCCATTTATGTAGTCAATCATGAGTTTCTCATCTGTAAACTCAGAATTATCCGTTTACAGTGAACTCCATTACTAGATCGAAATTGACTACATAAATGGATAATTATTTTACACGCAAAGTGTAGCTGTGGAGAAACCGGCATGTCTGCCTCTTGGAAGATAAGGAAGATAAACACAGAAAAGCCTCGGGGAATGATAGTAAACAAAGTTTTTTAGTGGATTGATAAATCAACAAATAGCAACAAAGTTTGAATGGATCTATAAATAAACAAATAGCAGCAAAGTTTGAATGACAGGATGAAAGGGATCCATATGCTACTTCCAAGTAATCTAAGTCAATCACTCACAAACTAAACCACCCAAAAACCTTTTCAGCAGGTTATCAGTGGAATTGAACCAGAGCAGTAAGGAAAGAGCTTGCACTGTCCGCTATTATAAATATTGAGTTATTTGGTTGGCGGAAACAAACAACCAGAAACCAAGCTCTCACAAGATTTTAGCTGCACCGATTTCCAATGATTGGGGACATGGAGAAAGATAGTGAGCTTATAAACCTATAACATTAAACTACATATGCAACCATTAAGTATATCATCAGTGCATCTTAAGATTTGGGTGAATTCGTACTGGTGCTCGACAACAAAATCAATGTAAGGTTAAGGGTTATGGTGAACTATAACTATTAAACACATTTTTAGGATCAAAATGATTGAGCAAAACATCAAACAGTTGAACTACAAGCATAAAGGTCATAGCTTATATATACATAGAAAACAAAGCTATCCGTCTATATATTTGCATACAGAAAAAAAAATTAAACATTCCCAAGATTAATTAACTCCCAAGCAATACTCAACGCTGGACTGCATTTATACTCCCCCTCTCCCTCTCCCTCTCTCCCTCTTTCTCTCTCACACACACATCTCACAACTTCTTATTTCCCCCTCAAATTTACTCAGAAACATGTAAAAAGCTGAAACTTTCTAAAGCATCAAGCTAAGTATGTAAGAACAACTAAATGAAGAAGAAAACAAGTAGAATACAGAATCTAAAAGTACTAAAACAGGCCAGATTGCAAAATACAAGGAACTCAATCAAATTGCCAGCTCGCAGGAAACACTGATAACAACAGCAAATCTCAAAATCCAACTTGAACAGAACGAATCACCGCCATTTCAATCCAAAAGAAGAAGAAGAAAAATACACATACACGTACAAAACAGTCTTTTAGCTACTGAGTAACGCAATAACCGTCATTCACAAAATTACGGAAGGAGCAGTGTGAAATTACTGTACCGGAATTCGGGGAGATTGAGTGGAAAAAAGAGGTGCAACTGCAATCAAAGAGCGATTACCGAGGTGCTGGGCGGCGACGCAGGCGGCTGCCGGTAGTTCACGGTGGTTTTGATTGTGAGGCGAATATTATAAGAAGAAGAAGACTGGGAGGGAGTACAGCTCAAGTGTGTAAAATATTGGGCCTTATACAAAGCCCACTCTATTATGACTATATATAAACCCTCTCTCTAAAACCCTAATTCACTCTCTCACCTGCCGCATCGTCTGAGAATCGAAATTTGCGGCAAATCTCGTCGAACAAAAATGAGCAAAGGAAATGCCGGCGCGGCCGTGAAGGGCGGAAAGAAGAAAGGATCGACGTTCGTGATTGACTGCGCCAAGCCGGTGGAGGATAAGATCATGGACATCTCCTCACTGGAGAAGTACCTCCAGGAGCGCATCAAGGTCGGCGGCAAGCCCGGAGCTCTCGGCGATTCCGTCACCGTTGTCCGTGACAAGACTAAGATCACCGTCACCACCGACTCCACCTTCTCCAAGAGGTTTAATTTTTTCTATGATATTTTTGTCGTTTTAATTTAATTTAGTTTATTTACTGTTGTGGCTGACATTGTTAATTTAGCAAGGATTGAACTAAAACTGTATTGTTGTTGGGAGTAGGAGTTTTCCGGTATGACACTTCTAGTGTTAGGTTTGGCTAATTGGTGGTTGATTTGCCATGTTTGGTTTTTTATGCTATTTGTGCGTATGTTTGAAAGAACTAGTTGAATCCGTTGCATTTCGGCTATAATGAAATGTGGCTGAGCTCTGTTTTGTGTATGGATTGTAAGGAATTAGGCTGACTATGTTTTGATACTTAACTTATTCTAGAATTAATTTAAGTTTTGGATTTTGTGATTTGGAGCTTACAGTGTTAGCTTTAACAATTTCCCATTGATTCTTTTGAAGTTTTGATGAATGACCAGCGCATTTACAATGTAGCCAGATGGTCAATTGAAACCAGTTATTTGGGTAGCATTGAAGTGGTATGTTAACTAAATGTTGATTTTGAACCATTGTTTCTTGTTAGTAGGAATCATAGTATTCCTGTATATAGACTGTACCGAGCAAATGTGCGCTTGATATCTGGAGTATGCGCATGATATCTGTATGTAGACTGTACCGAGCAAATAGGCTTGAGCAATTTGGCATGTTGCCTGTAGAAGTGTAGATTGTTACTGGAAATCAATATTGGCATGGTAGAGGAGATTATATTTTTGATGTATGTTTTCCCTCGCCCCACTATCTTGTGGCTGATTATCCTAGTCAACTTACATTCTTGCCTGAGCATACGTTCTTGTTTTTTGGAATATGAACTACAGTACTGCTTTTATGTTGCATCAATGTGGTATTAGTAACTTTAGCTGAATACTACTATTACTGTTGAAGTTCTTAGCTATGTCCATAAGCTGTACTCATATAGTTGCTGTGTTGCTTACAAACTCAGGTACTTGAAGTACTTGACAAAGAAGTATCTTAAGAAGAACAATGTGCGTGATTAGCTCCGTGTGATTTCCTCCAACAAGGACCGCAATGTGTATGAATTGAGATATTTCAACATTGCTGAGAATGAGGCCGAGGAAGAAGATTAAT